>JAWQFJ010002858.1:145000-198217 GCA_034096865.1 Theodoxus fluviatilis
GAGGGAGGGAGAGAGAGGGGGAGGGAGGGAAAGGGAGGGAGGGAGGGAGAGAGAGAGAGGGAGGGAGAAGGAGGGAGGGAGGGAGGGAGAGAGAGAGGAGGGAGGGAGGGAGGGAGAGAGGGAGAGAGAGGAGAGAGAGAGAGAGAGAGAGAGAGAGAGAGAGAGAGAGAGAGAGAGAGAGAGAGAGAGAGAGAGAGAGAGAGAGAGAGAGAGAGAGAGAGAGAGAGAGAGAGAGAGCTCTCACTGTTTTGATCTTCCAAATATTTTACTTCAATCATATCTGGTTCATGTAAAGTGTGGGGTGCGTGTGTGTCTGGTGACAGATGTGGCAACGTTCACGCATAATGACATTTTCAGTCTTTCTGAAATTATCATCACAGTGTGGTCCAAAACCAAAGTATAACTACATCAAAGTTTCCCTTTTCCAACAATATTCAGGATAAATCTATGTTGTCTGACTAATGATCACTGGACAGAATGTAAATTTTGCATCATGTTTCCATTTGACATGAAGCCTACATGCACAAATAACAATGATCAATGACACAAACATATTTGAATACAATTATTTCTGTGCTTTTAACAAATGTACATTTAAGACTTGTGGAATGACATCAACATGTGAAATTCATGGCACAACATTTGCTGTACACCAGTACAAGTTGCTGCCTGAAGAAAAACCAATGAAGACTTCATCACACACAATGGCACAGTGACAGCAGACTCATCATCACCAGAATCTGGTCTGTCTGCAGGCAGGCGACCTGGCACCAAGAGAAAGGCCAAGAACGTGTGGTACAGCACTCCTGCTTGACCCTGCTGTGAGAGAGATGCATCTCCAGTCTGCTGAAGCCCACTACCCAGGCTGGCTTGGGGTCACGGGAAGACTTACACCCTTGCCTTGGTGGGGAAGCCAAAAGGCCAACTAAGACTAAGACAGAAGGCCAGTGTGACTTATTCACTGCATCCCAGAATCAGTGTCAGTTCTGTGGAACCATATCTCAGATGTTCCAGCAGGAGGATGAAGCAATGCAATATCAAACAGCTGCAAGAGTCGCAACTCCCTACCAAGAGCTTGCTCTTAGGTCACGTGTCAGGTGATGAATGGGCTGAGAGCAAGGTTCGACTTACAGCACACAAAGCGTTATAAAACAACTCTGGAACCCAGACAATGGAAAGTGATTACTGCCGAGGATTTGGGTTTCATATTGACAACGTCACGGAAGGCCTGCAGGCAGGCAGGAGAAACAGCAGACTACACAAGCCGCACTGCAGCTCCCATCCTCCACACCAGCAACAGGTAGCACAGACATGATCGGGTGTCAGCCCAGGCCTCCCTGTCAGGGCCAAAGCACTGAGGACGCAAGGCCAGACAGACAGCTTTGTAGGGGAAGACCACCTTATCCAGAGCAAGGCGTTGGACGGCTGTGTAGACAGCGGTCTAGCTAGCTACGCCTGTCCACTTCATTCAGGAAAATAGGACCAGGGATTCCCATGTGGAACCATCCAGACCAGGCAAAAGGGACACAAGAAGTTGGAATGTTGTGTTTGCTGCGCATGTCTTCAGTGCAAAAGACAACTAAGGTCAATGGGGGAACGGATCAAAATATCAGAATATGGAAAATGCTAAAATGCAAAATAGGACATGCAAACCTATAAGAACATACACCATTTCCAACAACAGCAATGGCAAACAAGCTCGTTCAAAACACAATCTCTCTATGAGAGAGATGACAAATCTCTCTCTCTCTCTCTCTCTCTCTCTCTCTCTCTCTCTCTCTCTCTCTCTCTCTCTCTCTCTCTCTCTCTCTCTCTCTCTCTCTCTCTCCCACCCACCCCTCCATCCCTCTCCCCCCCTCCATCTCTCTCTCCCTCCTCTCTCTCTCTCTCTCTCTCTCTCTCTCTCTCTCTCTCTCTCTCTCTCTCTCTCTCTCTCACGCGCACACACACACACGCACATACACACATATTCACGTTCATTTCATGACAGCTGCCAGCCAGGACGACTGCCTACCTTCTTCATGCACTGGATTTTGCCAGAACGGAGCGGCTTGATGGGCTCTGCGATCTTGTCGCTGTAGACCTCGGCTGCCTGCAGCCTGGCCTTGGCCGCCTTCTCCGTCTCCTCCAGGATTTCCCGCCATACCGTGGTCACCGTCCTGCACAGAGCACGGCAACGGTGTCACGCACACACCTCGACATGAGGTCAATGTGACACAATGTGACGTAAGTCAATGTGACCAGAGTGGATTGGACAGAGTGACCCCATGATGCCATCGGGGTGACCGTTAGGATAATGACAAACAATGCAGTAATTGTATGCACGCCACCTGTGCCACTAAGAAAGGAATCCAAAAACTCTTGTGAAGATGTTGATTGATGACGAGCACATGCTTCATCGTTTTCAACTTACGAACTAGCTGGTTGTTGCTGTTGTACGTTCACTACACCTGTCTGATTTTTTTAAATAACAAGATCACTTCAAAACACCGTACTCCAAAAGCACATCTAAGTTAGGATATTATATAATCAAAAATAATACTGACTTTTCTGAAGAGAGCTTATTTGTCCTGTCAAATGATAGCCTGCTTTTGCTACAGGTACTTAGATTCTTAATCCTATTGGAAAAAGTTTCCAATCGGCCCATTGAAAACGTTTCGAAAATCAGTTGAGAGCACCCTCTTTGACAAGGCTACACGCAGTGTAGATGGCAGGCACTGTATGTCTTATTGCATTAGGACAAACCAACCGTCAACGCAGAAAGGCACAGCAGAACTCAATGTGCAGAAGTCAAGTCTGCAGAATGGTACTGTCATTGCTTACAGTCACTACATTCACAGTGTTGGTGCTTGAGACTAAAAGATGTCATCATATTATCCAACACATCAGTAATGTGACGAGGAACAAGTATGCATACTTAGAAGAAAACTGTTTTTATACTCCAAACGTTGTGGCATTGTCTAATATTATCAGTTTTAACATTCTAATTAACAAACATATCCTTCCAGCAATAGATATAAGTTTGAGATTTTACATTGATGTTAGTTTCCTTTCCACAAAACTTACTTAAATATCTTAGTTACAAAGTTACATGCATCATGCTCTATCTAGAAATTAGGCCACAGTAACAATTTATGTTTTTACAACCACAAACACTTTAAATGTAATGGCACAGAAATGACTTCCTTCCTAATTTCAAATGTACTGCATGAACAAAATGTAAACAAAAATTGAAGTTCAAAGTGCTTTACATTGAAAACCATTTTGACATAGGACTTCCATTTACATGCCATTTACATGCATCCATAACACAAAATTACATATCTCGTCATAACTAAAATATATTTCAAGTCCTACAGAAGGGGGGAAAGTACTTTTTGCATCAGGAAGCACAATATCAGCCCATGGGATGTCACATGAAATGAAGAAAAGGCCTCAAATGAGTAACTTGGCAGCAACCTTTTTTAAAATTATTGCTGAGCAGAATGGCAAGGAAAATTAGTACACAAGTTATTGCTGCTGCTGCTGTCTCAATAACCTTCGGCAAATTCAAATCATCTGCAATCATTCCCCCTTACTCTGGACAGATTCAATAATCCTTACAATAAACTTGACTACTGTACAGACCTCTGTCACCACTGAATAGACAGAACACGCCTTGATAGTTGTAAGATCCAGCATCCAAACACGAAGCATTACCGTTTTGTGGTCATCATTTTTGTCCCCGTCAAAACCGTGGACAAAAATGACTAGGATTTCTGTATGTTACACATCATCTGATGCCTGAATTGGCATAGAATTAAACTGAACTTCAGAGAGGTTGCAAAATATCTCATTTGAAGAATTCGTTTGAAAGTTTGAGGCACTAAATACTCTTAATCTGTGTACAATATCATCAAACGTGCAGTTCCCATCACACCATTTAATGTTTTTACAACTTTCACTAGTTGTCCCTTTAGTATCTTTAAAAAAAGTCACAACAAAGAATAGATCTACAACATCATTTCAGAACCAAGTTAAAATTATGATAAGCAACGCATTTATGTCATGATATGAAAAATGACAAGTAAACACTACAAAAGACAGTCCACTCAAATATCACAAATTTCAATTTGTGCATTGATTGGGGTTATGGCAAGACACATCTAAATAAATGAAAATAAAAAAGTGAACATCGAAGAAAAACAAAGGAGGTATACAATAGCAGACACAAAAACACTATCTGTGAAATCATGAGGGGTGTAAACATGAAAGAAAAACACATATCACGATGGATGACACTTACCTCCCATCGGACAATCTGTAATAAGGTAATCACAAGGACCCATATGGTGAATTCCAAGTGAAATGTAAGATTGGGTGCTTGGAACATTTTGCTTCCTTAGTAACAAATTCCATGAGAAACAGACTTTCTATCCAAAGAGTTGTCCATGAACTAAAGGTTCCTCCTTTCAAACATGTGATGAGTTGCCGAGAATCAATACATTACGATATGGTCTCTCTAAAGGATGTGTGGAAAAAATTGAATTTCAAACAGTCGGTGCACTTTTGATGGGCATGTAATGGACCTCTCCCCCTGCATATTCCTGCAAAATCTGATGATCAAACAATTTGCCTCAGAAGATTTGCAGGGAAAATTTAAGCACAATTTTAAATGCATTGCTTACATTTATTTACTCTCTGACACTCTCTCTCTCTCTCTCTCTCTCTCTCTCTCTCTCTCTCTCTCTCTCTCTCTCTCTCTCTCTCTCTCTCTCTCTCTATCTATCTATCTATCTATCTATCTGTCAGTCACACACACACACACACACACACACACACACACAGAGGCCACTATGAGGGTGATGCATCTTATGAGAAACCCTTTCACCAAAGCACAGCTACAGAAACAGAAATCATTCTAAAACATGCTGCAGGTAGGCTATCCACACCTCTTTTTTCACCACAAAATCCCAAAGCCCTTGATGTCAAAGGAGCTAAGAGGAAAGATCCCTTTTGCATGTACTTCAACAGAATTTCAAAATAAACAAATAAACAATTGGTAGCTATAATGAAGATCCATGGTGAGCCTAATAAGCTGTTCTGTTCACCCAACTTCTAAAATTAAAACTGGGGCTATCTTTAGAATCCATTGACTGAGGAAGGGGCAAAAAACACTAATGCTGGGGAAAGTGACTCTCATACTTATGTTTGGGGTATCCTGGCATCTGCATTTCTGGACTAAAATGCAAAGAGACAATGCATAATCCATGGTTACTTGTGAAAAGCCATAGGTGTCAAGTCTCACGTATTTTGCGTGAGTCTCACGCAATTTCAGTGATTTTCAAGTCTCACGGCGTGAGACAAAAACCTCACGTAATTTTGCGTTTTTGTCGGACTGATTTTTTTAAAGGTTCGTCTGAGGACTGTGTGAAAGTGTACAAGCCTCGCGATAAGTCGCTTCTCCCGCCTGCGTAGTGTGCCACAACAAAGAGATTCAAAGCGCAATAATGGCATCTTCGAAACGCCTGTGAAAAGGGAAGCGGCTTAGGAGAGAAGAGCGTCAGCCGGCTGACGGCATACATGTACATGTACAAGTAACGCTGAATTGGAAATCTCGGCATTTGAACGAGAACGAGACCGCATTCTCCACTCCGTCTGACTTCGCACGCCCGGGGAGTTATGCTAAGATCCGGCCGCGTTTATGAATCTGCGTTTTGTGGCAAACGTCTTGTTCGGCGGTACTGTACGCCATGCACCTTAACGGTCCGCGTGATTCGGGTGTAATCTTAAGCTAAACGACGTTTATTGGCTGCCGTCTTAGGAGAGAAGAGCGTCAGCCGGCTGATCTCTCAAATGTAGTTGCTGTAGACTGCCACTGTAGAATCTGTTCTTTGTGTGTGTGTGTGTGTGTGTGTGTGTGTGTGTGTGTGTGTGTGTGTGTGTGTGTGTGTGTGTGTGTGTGTGTGTGTGTGTGTGTGTGCAGTTCCAAGCGCAGAAACTACTACAAGAAGTTTCAACTCTTCACTGAAGTCGAAGACAAGATCATCTTGAAGCACTGCCCCACTAGGTGGCTGAGTTTGGAGAGAGTGGTGACTAGGATGCTAGAACAGTATCCCGCCCTGCTGAGTTACTTCAGAAGTCACGAGGATGGAGAGAAGCGAGGCAAGGTGAAGAACATCTTGCAGCACCTAGAAGACCCTATGACAGAGCTCACCTTCCGCTTCCTCAAGTTCGTACTCCCAACTCTGAACGACTTCAACACAGTCTTCCAGGCTGATGAGTCAAAGGTTGGCATGCTGATTTCAGAGATGAGAATCCTGCTGAGAAAATTTCTTTGCAAATTTGTGAAGATGGATGTCATCAAGACCACTGAACTAACTGAAATTGATGTCTCTAAGAGCTGCCAGCTGGATGATTGTATTCTTGCTGTTGGCATGCCTTGTCGTACACGCCTTGCTGATGCTGACATCGCACCAGCCACAGAACACAAGTTCTTGCATGATGTTCGACAGTTCTGCACAGCCTGTGTCCAGAAAATGTTGAACAAGTTCCCATTTGGAGATGAGATCCTGGAACATCTTCAAGTCCTGGACCCCAGCAAGAGAGAGCAGCTGTCATACATTGACATTGTGACACTGGCAATGAAATTTGCTGATGATGTTGACCAGGAAGACCTGAAAGAGGAGTGGGAAGACTTTCAACTCCTGGGTGAGGGTGAGCTGGTACTTTTGGATCAGAATGGAAAAGCCAAAAAAATGGATGTTGTCTGGAAGGAGATCCTCACAATGAAAACACCTTTTGGAGAAGTTAGGTTCCCTCTGCTTGGCAAAGTGCTGCCTGCTCTTCTGTGTCTGCCCCACAGCAATGCTGACAGTGAGAGAGTGTTCTCAATGGTGAGAAAGATCCACACAGATGCCAGAAGCAGTCTGGCTCCTGACACCCTGGCAGCTTTCTTGCAAGTGAAGATGAACTCTGATGAGTGTTGTCATGATTTCCAGGTGACTACCACAATGCACAAGAGAACAAAGGCTTGTACTGATGAGTACAACAAAGAACATCTGTGACTGTGAGGTACTGTAGCAGGATGTAAATAGAGAACTGAACATGTGAGTGAGGGGGAGCAGTGGATGTAAATAGAGAACTGTCAGAACTGAACATGTGAGTGAGAAGGATCAGTGGATGTAAATAGAGAACTGTCAGAACTGAACTTGTGAGTGAGGGGGAGCAGTGGATGTAAATAAAGAACTGTCAGAACTGAACTTGTGAGTGAGGGGGAGCAGTGCTGTGGATGTAAATAGAGAACTGAATATGTGAGTGAAAAGAAGCAGTGGATGTAAATATAGAACTGAACACACAACTAATGAGTAAGCCTAATGTGGAGCAGTGGATGTAAACCAAATGAGTGATGTACAGTACTATTTGATATTAGCAGTATACATGTGCTTGTGTAATAAAGAAAAAACAACATATTTGCCGTTTTCACGGGTTTTGTTTCATTGCCGCGCGAATCTCATGACAAAGTGAGCAATCTCATGACAAATCATGCAAAATCTCATGACAAAACACTAAAAATACTTGACACCTATGAAAAGCTAGACAAAAGTCATCCGTTTCTGCTGCCTGAACAAAAAGATTATCTGTCACCTCTTCAATCAAATAGTGGTATATTTAGAGACTATAAGCGAGTGCATTTGAAACACGAAGCAACGCCAGTTTGTAAATTGCAAAAGCAATAAAAATGGACGGAGAAATAGAAATGTGCCAAAACGATGGTTATCTAAAAAGAAAACCATCTATTCTAAAACTATCACTGACTTACACAATGCCCTTGCTGTGCTCCCAAATTATCTTAATACGTTTTCGAATAAACAAACGTGAGTCAGGAAGGCAGACAGGCAAGAAGAAAGAATGGAAGGCAGCTTACTTGTAGTCGCCGCCATCCTCACTCCGCACATCAGGCTGGGCGGGGAAGTCCCGCTTCAGCAGCTGTCCCGTCAACTTCAGCAGCCCCTGCGAGAGAGGAAGACTGTGTTACCTCCCCTGGCAGTCCAAGCTAAACGCAAGCAACCCAAAGCTAGAACTGTGCATGACCCAACGTCATGAATGAAAACGTTCACAGGAAGCATGCGTGCGGAAATACAATGACCGAGGATGGTTGTACAGCACTGCCTCTCAATCATAAGATACTTGCAGAACAGCAGTGCTAACCAAGAAGGAGCAGGAGTGTGTGTGTGTGTGTGTGTGTGTGTGTGTGTGTGTGTGTGTGTGTGTGTGTGTGTGTGTGTGGTGTGTGTGTGTGTGCGTGCGTGCGTGTTGGGGTTGGAAGGGGGGGGGGGGCGATTTAGGGGGGGGGGCGATTTAGGGGGGGGGGGGGGCGGTTGGGGGAAGAGGACCGGTTGGGGGATGAGGGAGAGAGAGAGAGACAGGTGCAACAACGTGCACGCGCACCAACACACACGCACGCGCGCGCACACACACACACACACACACACACACACACACACACACACGCACACACACACACATATATACTCAGACTGTTGCACAGGATAGACACACACAGTGTCAGACTGTCACACAGGCAGGTACAATTAAGGAGGGATAGACAGACACATATATAGAAACTACTAAGGAAAAAAAAAACCGAGTCACCATGGCAAAAAACAATTAATGCTAAGCTGAAACATGTGGAAAGGAAAATCCGAGCACTGGCGCTGGCTGCACTGACGGAAGAGTCTGACGGGTGGTGGCCAGGGCGACAGGCAGACAGGGTCGCTTCAGGCCACACACGATTGACAGCCGACACAACTCTCTCGACAGCCGTCTTGTAGTCAGGGTCAAGGGCAAATGTCGCTAGAGGGGGTGGGGATGGGGGATGGAGACTTGGGTACGGGATGGAAGTGGTCCATGGGGAATGCCGCCAGAGGAAATACGAAAAGGCATGGAGGGAGGGATGCAGAGGAGGGCAAGTGGACTGGTGATTGGATGTCGCAGATGAAAGTGTTTCCCTGGGGAGAGGTTTTTCACTTCGTCTGAGTTGCGTCCGTCCCCAATTGTAGCAAACGTGACGTTCCCACCTGACTCGCCCCTTTGTTTGCTCGCGTGCCCGTGTGAGCCTTTCGTGTGGCGTTCCCGCGTCTTACATGCCATAGTGTGAATATCAATAATCTGGAGTAAAACAGCTTACATGTTCCTTTTTGTGACCAAAGAAATAAAAATAACCGTGTGAACATGCATCTACGTCAATTTCAGCATACGTGCGCGAGGGCAAGCGCTATCTCGCTGATCCGAGTTGAGAAGCATGTCTGACAGCATGAGAGTCGTCATCATCAGCCGCTAGCTGTGTTCCGATACCGTAAAACCCGCTCTTACCAGGTCAGAGCTCTAAGGATCTCTGAATAAATCCCCCTTCTAGGTCAAACCAGAGACACTATAGTATCTCTAGTCAAACTTCCAATCACAAGGTCGGAGCCTCCGAGTTTTCTGTCCGGGTCTGCGGTGCTTGGGATTGAGTTTCCTCCCAGGCAGGCACTAATGGCCCCGGGGGACCGGCAGTCGCGTGTGAAATTACACCAAAGCCGCGCTGTCGCAAGACGACGATTGCATCAGAGCAAAATTTGCATGAGACGAGGAATTCTAGTCGGGAGGGAAACACTCTCGTCATAAGTCAAACCTCACATCCCTGTCGCCTCTTCATTCATACAAAGATAATGGCAAGGGTTCACAGCGCACTGTCCCAATAGGGCGCCTTGCAAGCACCCTTGCAGACAGGAAAGTTCGCTATATTCAAATGACTCATCTTATGAGCCACACCATTAGTAATCAAACGCCTCTTCGGACGCCTGTCGAATACTATATATATTTAGCCTTCTTTCTGCCACTCCTGATCCTACGTCTTTCCGTTTCTCCTGTCCTTTTCATCTAGAGTAACCATCTTCACACATCATTCACTCTAAAACCGTACCCCAACCCCCTCCCTACATAGACGCTACGCTCCATCGTCATGTAGAAGGTGGCTATCTCCCATCCAAGAATGATACACTCAGTGTCTCAGTGTGTGTGTGTGTGTGTGTGTGTCTCTCTCTCTCTCTCTCTCTCTTTCTCTCTCTCTCTCTCTCTCTCTCTCTCTCTCTCTCTCTCTCTCTCTCTCTCTCTCTCTCTCTCTCTCTCTCTCTCTCTCTCTCCCCCTCCCTCTCGTAAAACGGATGCATGTCTGGTTTCCATCTGATCCCCTTTCCTGCCTGATGCTATCTTACGCCATGACTGCTGGAGGAAGTAAATGACTGAGATGATGGCAGGCACTGACCTAGAAAATAATTATGGGTTGTGAAAAAAGCCTGCCACCGCCTTCAACTCTTTTTCCTCCTCGATTCTCCCTGCATGCAACCACGCTAGAAAATAACAAAAACCTCAACATCCCGTTCCGCCTGAAGCCATAGGGGAAAACCCCTCAATCTGTAATTTTCTAGCCTTTCAGACCTGCTGAATGCCATCGTCGGAACACACTCGATCTGCACTCCAATCGTTTTCTTCTCTGGCGTTACTCCCGTGTGGGGTGTGTCGAGGTGCCCCCGGCTCTCAACCAGGACTGACTTCCTAGCTCTGAGCCCGTCTGTCAGCCAGGTCTCTCACATTGGCCTTTCCACACCCCTGTAGCTGCGGCAGTCAACGACTCGAGCATTCTCAAACTAGATGAGAACCGGAAGCCCAGCGTGAGAAGGGGGAATGCCGGGGCTGGGTTGCGTTGACAAAGTAGAGTGAGAGGAACTGGGCCAGGAAAGAAAAAGGCGGTGACTGAGCTAAGGGAAGGTATGACAGGAGAGGAGGCAGAGAGGCAATGAAATGATGCGGTGGGAGAGGGGCCGGATCGAGTTATATATTTCACTTATCAGAAGATTGAAGAGAAGATCGAAGAGAAGATTGTAGGAGTCACGCCTGGTTGAAGAGTTTTCGAACAAAGGTTAACTATCCCTGCGTTCCGTGCACTCTGCTTCATCTCTGCTACGGTGTAGCAGGGTCACGAGTTTCGATTGGTCGGTTTCTTTAAATATTTTTAAAGCACGTTACCATTAAAAGTAGAGGGTTTTGGAGGCCCCCTTTGAATACACGAATCCCCAATATTATTTCACACTCAAATTTATCACTCTTGAACGAAGAAACGACTTAATAAAAGCATTAGGGTCGAAAATCCATTAATAACAAAAGGGAGGTAACCATCACCAGTCATAGAGGAAGGTCAAGGAAATCCAAACATGTGTGTCGTCTGCTAAATCGTTACACTCATGGGTATAAATGCCGACGTTTACTACAAATATCAAACCAAGACATACAATCCACTCTGCCACGGTGATGAGAGCACGAAAACATTTATTTCTTCGAAATTTGACAGCAATCGGCACGTATTCCACTTCCATGTTATGTAAACTCCATGGTTCGAAGCATGTTTACCGTGCAAGTCCGTGTTTAGTATGAGCCAATCAAATGCGGCTACGAGTTCTGTAGTTTCATCGTTGCTAGGCACAGCAAACGCTCTAGCTGCTGCGCGACCTTTGACAGGAAGTTGACCTCTGCCACTGGGTGAAACGTCACCAAAGATTGTGTATGAATGATTTTCCACCCTAATACTTTTATTATGTCGTTTCTTCGATCAATAGTGATAAATTTGAGTGTGAAATAATATTCGAGATTCGTGTATTCAAAGGGGGCCTCCAAAACCCTCTACTTTTAATGGTAACGTGCTTTAAAAATAATTAAAGAAACCGACCAATCGAAACTCCTGACCCTGCTACACCGTAGCAGAGATGAAACAGAGTCAACGGAACGCAGGGTATGTATGCGCTAAGAGCTGGCGACTCCAACGTCACTGCCTGTACCAGCATGCACCTAGAGTCTTTCTACTAAGCAACGTCACTGCCTGTACCAGCACGCACCTAGAGTCTTGCTACTTAGCAACGTCACTGCCTGTACCAGCACGCACCTAGAGTCTTGCTACTAAGCAACGTCACTGCCTGTACCAGCACGCACCTAGAGTCTTGCTACTTAGCAACGTCACTGCCTGTACCAGCACGCACCTAGAGTCTTGCTACTTAGCAACGTCACTGCCTGTACCAGCACGCACCTAGAGTCTTTCTACTTAGCAACGTCACTGCCTGTACCAGCACGCACCTAGAGTCTTGCTACTAAGCAACGTCACTGCCTGTACCAGCACGCACCTAGAGTCTTGCTACTTAGCAACGTCACTGCCTGTACCAGCACGCACCTAGAGTCTTTCTACTTAGCAACGTCACTGCCTGTACCAGCACGCACCTAGAGTCTTGCTACTAAGCAACGTCACTGCCTGTACCAGCACGCACCTAGAGTCTTGCTACTTAGCAACGTCACTGCCTGTACCAGCACGCACCTAGAGTCTTTCTACTTAGCAACGTCACTGCCTGTACCAGCACGCACCTAGAATCTTGCTACTTAGCAACGTCACTGCCTGTACCAGCACGCACCTAGAGTCTTGCTACTAAGCAACGTCACTGCCTGTACCAGCACGCACCTAGAGTCTTGCCTGTACCAGCACGCACCTAGAGTCTTGCTACTAAGCAACGTCACTGCCTGTACCAGCACGCACCTAGAGTCTTGCTACTAAGCAACGTCACTGCCTGTACCAGCACGCACCTAGAGTCTTGCCTGTACCAGCACGCACCTAGAGTCTTGCCTGTACCAGCACGCACCTAGAGTCTTTCTACTTAGCAACGTCACTGCTTGTACCAGCACGCACCTAGAGTCTTTCTACTAAGCAACGTCACTGCCTGTACCAGCACGCACCTAGAGTCTTGCCTGTACCAGCACGCACCTAGAGTCTTGCCTGTACCAGCACGCACCTAGAGTCTTGCTACTTAGCAACGTCACTGCCTGTACCAGCACGCACCTAGAGTCTTTCTACTTAGCAACGTCACTGCCTGTACCAGCACGCACCTAGAGTCTTTCTACTAAGCAACGTCACTGCCTGTACCAGCACGCACCTAGAGTCTTTCTACTTAGCAACGTCACTGCCTGTACCAGCACGCACCTAGAGTCTTGCTACTTAGCAACGTCACTGCCTGTACCAGCACGCACCTAGAGTCTTTCTACTTAGCAACGTCACTGCCTGTACCAGCACGCACCTAGAGTCTTTCTACTTAGCAACGTCACTGCTTGTACCAGCACGCACCTAGAGTCTTGCCTGTACCAGCACGCACCTAGAGTCTTGCCTGTACCAGCACGCACCTAGAATCTTGCCTGTACCAGCACGCACCTCGAGTCTTGCTACTTAGCAACGTCACTGCCTGTACCAGCACGCACCTAGAGTCTTGCTACTAAGCAACGTCACTGCCTGTACCAGCACGCACCTAGAGTCTTGCTACTTAGCAACGTCACTGCCTGTACCAGCACGCACCTAGAGTCTTTCTACTTAGCAACGTCACTGCCTGTACCAGCACGCACCTAGAGTCTTTCTACTTAGCAACGTCACTGCCTGTACCAGCACGCACCTAGAGTCTTTCTACTTAGCAACGTCACTGCTTGTACCAGCACGCACCTAGAGTCTTGCCTGTACCAGCACGCACCTAGAGTCTTGCTACTAAGCAACGTCACTGCTTGTACCAGCACGCACCTAGAGTCTTGCCTGTACCAGCACGCACCTAGAGTCTTGCTACTTAGCAACGTCACTGCCTGTACCTGCACGCACCTAGAGTCTTTCTACTTAGCAACGTCACTGCCTGTACCAGCACGCACCTAGAGTCTTTCTACTTAGCAACGTCACTGCCTGTACCAGCACGCACCTAGAGTCTTTCTACTAAGCAACGTCACTGCCTGTACCAGCACGCACCTAGAGTCTTGCCTGTACCAGCACGCACCTAGAGTCTTGCCTGTACCAGCACGCACCTAGAGTCTTGCTACTAAGCAACGTCACTGCCTGTACCAGCACGCACCTAGAGTCTTTCTACTTAGCAACGTCACTGCCTGTACCAGCACGCACCTAGAGTCTTGCCTGTACCAGCTCGCACCTAGAGTCTTGCTACTAAGCAACGTCACTGCCTGTACCAGCACGCACCTAGAGTCTTTCTACTTAGCAACGTCATTGCCTGTACCAGCACGCACCTAGAGTCTTGCTACTAAGCAACGTCACTGCCTGTACCAGCACGCACCTAGAGTCTTGCCTGTACCAGCACGCACCTAGAGTCTTGCCTGTACCAGCACGCACCTAGAGTCTTGCTACTAAGCAACGTCATTGCCTGTACCAGCACGCACCTAGAGTCTTGCTACTAGGCAACGTCACTGCCTGTACCAGCACGCACCTAGAGTCTTTCTACTTAGCAACGTCATTGCCTGTACCAGCACGCACCTAGAGTCTTGCTACTAAGCAACGTCACTGCCTGTACCAGCACGCACCTAGAGTCTTGCTACTAAGCAACGTCATTGCCTGTACCAGCACGCACCTAGAGTCTTGCCTGTACCAGCACGCACCTAGAGTCTTGCTACTAAGCAACGTCATTGCCTGTACCAGCACGCACCTAGAGTCTTTCTACTTAGCAACGTCACTGCCTGTACCAGCACGCACCTAGAGTCTTTCTACTTAGCAACGTCACTGCCTGTACCAGCACGCACCTAGAGTCTTGCTACTTAGCAACGTCACTGCCTGTACCAGCACGCACCTAGTCTTGCCTGTACCAGCACGCACCTAGAGTCTTGCTACTAAGCAACGTCACTGCCTGTACCAGCACGCACCTAGAGTCTTGCTACTAAGCAACGTCACTGCCTGTACCAGCACGCACCTAGAGTCTTGCTACTAAGCAACGTCACTGCCTGTACCAGCACGCACCTAGAGTCTTGCTACTAAGCAACGTCATTGCCTGTACCAGCATGCACCTAGAGTCTTGCTACTAAGCAACGTCATTGCCTGTACCAGCACGCACCTAGAGTCTTGCTACTAAGCAACGTCATTGCCTGTACCAGCACGCACCTAGAGTCTTGCTACTAAGCAACGTCATTGCCTGTACCAGCACGCACCTAGAGTCTTGCTACTAAGCAACGTCATTGCCTGTACCAGCACGCACCTAGAGTCTTGCCTGTACCAGCACGCACCTAGAGTCTTGCTACTAAGCAACGTCATTGCCTGTACCAGCATGCACCTAGAGTCTTGCTACTAAGCAACGTCACTGCCTGTACCACCACGCACCTAGAGTCTTGCTACTTAGCAACGTCACTGCCTGTACCAGCACGCACCTAGAGTCTTGCTACTAAGCAACGTCACTGCCTGTACCAGCACGCACCTAGAGTCTTGCTACTAAGCAACGTCACTGCCTGTACCAGCACGCACCTAGAGTCTTGCTACTAAGCAACGTCACTGCCTGTACCAGCACGCACCTAGAGTCTTGCTACTAAGCAACGTCACTGCCTGTACCAGCACGCACCTAGAGTCTTGCCTGTACCAGCACGCACCTAGAGTCTTGCTACTAAGCAACGTCACTGCCTGTACCAGCACGCACCTAGAGTCTTGCTACTAAGCAACGTCACTGCCTGTACCAGCACGCACCTAGAGTCTTGCTACTTAGCAACGTCACTGCCTGTACCAGCACGCACCTAGAGTCTTGCTACTAAGCAACGTCACTGCCTGTACCAGCACGCACCTAGAGTCTTGCTACTTAGCAACGTCACTGCCTGTACCAGCACGCACCTAGAGTCTTGCTACTAAGCAACGTCACTGCCTGTACCAGCACGCACCTAGAGTCTTGCTACTAAGCAACGTCACTGCCTGTACCACCAGGCACCTAGAGTCTTGCCTGCACCAGCACGCACCTAGAGTCTTGCTACTAAGCAACGTCACTGCCTGTACCAAAACGCACCTAGAGTCTTGCTACTAAGCAACGTCACTGCCTGTACCAGCACGCACCTAGAGTCTTGCTACTTAGCAACGTCACTGCCTGTACCAGCACGCACCTAGAGTCTTGCTACTAAGCAACGTCACTGCCTGTACCAGCACGCACCTAGAGTCTTGCTACTTAGCAACGTCACTGCCTGTACCAGCACGCACCTAGAGTCTTTCTACTAAGCAACGTCACTGCCTGTACCAGCACGCACCTAGAGTCTTGCTACTAAGCAACGTCACTGCCTGTACCAGCACGCACCTAGAGTCTTTCTACTAAGCAACGTCACTGCCTGTACCAGCACGCACCTAGAGTCTTGCTACTTAGCAACGTCACTGCCTGTACCAGCACGCACCTAGAGTCTTGCTACTAAGCAACGTCACTGCCTGTACCAGCACGCACCTAGAGTCTTGCTACTAAGCAACGTCACTGCCTGTACCAGCACGCACCTAGAGTCTTGCTACTAAGCAACGTCACTGCCTGTACCAGCACGCACCTAGAGTCTTGCTACTAAGCAACGTCACTGCCTGTACCAGCACGCACCTAGAGTCTTGCTACTTAGCAACGTCACTGCCTGTACCAGCACGCACCTAGAGTCTTGCTA
Source organism: Theodoxus fluviatilis (assembly GCA_034096865.1). Taxonomy (NCBI): domain Eukaryota; kingdom Metazoa; phylum Mollusca; class Gastropoda; order Cycloneritida; family Neritidae; genus Theodoxus; species Theodoxus fluviatilis. Next base: position 161,480 of record JAWQFJ010002858.1, read on the forward strand.
CTAAGCAACGTCACTGCCTGTACCAGCACGCACCTAGAGTCTTGCTACTTAGCAACGTCACTGCCTGTACCAGCACGCACCTAGAGTCTTGCTACTAAGCAACGTCACTGCCTGTACCAGCACGCACCTAGAGTCTTGCTACTTAGCAACGTCACTGCCTGTACCAGCACGCACCTAGAGTCTTGCTACTAAGCAACGTCACTGCCTGTACCAGCACGCACCTAGAGTCTTGCTACTTAGCAACGTCACTGCCTGTACCAGCACGCACCTAGAGTCTTGCTACTTAGCAACGTCACTGCCTGTACCAGCACGCACCTAGAGTCTTGCTACTAAGCAACGTCACTGCCTGTACCAGCACGCACCTAGAGTCTTGCTACTTAGCAACATCACTGCCTGTACCAGCACGCACCTAGAGTCTTGCTACTAAGCAATGTCACTGCCTGTACCAGCACGCACCTAGAGTCTTGCTACTTAGCAACGTCACTGCCTGTACCAGCACGCACCTAGAGTCTTGCTACTAAGCAACGTCACTGCCTGTACCAGCACGCACCTAGAGTCTTGCTACTTAGCAACGTCACTGCCTGTACCAGCACGCACCTAGAGTCTTTCTACTAAGCAACGTCACTGCCTGTACCAGCACGCACCTAGAGTCTTGCTACTAAGCAACGTCACTGCCTGTACCAGCACGCACCTAGAGTCTTTCTACTAAGCAACGTCACTGCCTGTACCAGCACGCACCTAGAGTCTTGCCTGTACCAGCACGCACCTAGAGTCTTGCTACTTAGCAACGTCACTGCCTGTACCAGCACGCACCTAGAGTCTTTCTACTAAGCAACGTCACTGCCTGTACCAGCACGCACCTAGAGTCTTGCTACTTAGCAACGTCACTGCCTGTACCAGCACGCACCTAGAGTCTTTCTACTAAGCAACGTCACTGCCTGTACCAGCACGCACCTAGAGTCTTGCTACTAAGCAACGTCACTGCCTGTACCAGCACGCACCTAGAGTCTTGCTACTAAGCAACGTCACTGCCTGTACCAGCACGCACCTAGAGTCTTGCTACTAAGCAATGTCACTGCCTGTACCAGCACGCACCTAGAGTCTTGCTACTTAGCAACGTCACTGCCTGTACCAGCACGCACCTAGAGTCTTGCTACTTAGCAACGTCACTGCCTGTACCAGCACGCACCTAGAGTCTTGCTACTTAGCAACGTCACTGCCTGTACCAGCACGCACCTAGAGTCTTGCTACTAAGCAACGTCACTGCCTGTACCAGCACGCACCTAGAGTCTTGCTACTTAGCAACGACTGGAATTCCATTTATGTCTCCTGACCGATCACACGTAGGCCATCAGACGGCACAAAACAACAAACCAACAGACACTGCCGCAGAGGCTCGCAAACCCTGCGACAATAGATCAGTTTAGATGCAAAGATCTTATAGGGGTGAACTCTACTTTTGTACGTCCTGCAGACTCATAAGATTCAGCACAATTTAATAGGAAAAAGTAACAGACACATCCACAATTCAGTCCGGAAAAAAGATACAACCAAACAAGAAGGGCAAAGCCCATACGACTCACATGCTTGACCTTGACCTTTATATGACCTTGACCTTCAGGTGACCTTCAAGGTCAAGGCCAAACAACTAAACCTACCAATGACATCATACACTAAGAAATGCTTTACACATTTTTCCTACCAAAATACATGTGACCTTGACCCAAGGTCAAGGTCATCCAAGGTCATGCAACACAAAGCTCTTAATTCAAGACATAGGAAGCACAATGGTGCTTATTGGCACTTTCTACCATGAAATATAGTCAATTTTAGTGGTTCACTACCACATTTTGGTCACATTTCATAAGGGTCAAAGTGACCTTGACCTTGATGATATGTGACCAAATGTGTCTCATGATGAAAGTATAACATGTGCCCCACATAATTATTAAGTTTGAAACAGTTATGTGCCATAGTTCAGGGTCAAGGTCACTTCAAAATATGTAAACATTCCAACTTTGAAGAGCTCCTGTGACCTTGACCTTGAAGCAAGGTCAACCAAACTGGTATCAATAGATAGGGCTTGCTTTGACCTATATACCACTTGTAGCTGAGGTCGCCATTCTCAATAACGTGGGAGAAAATTGGGAAAATGTGAAAAATGACTGTTTTTGAGACCACATTTATGGCTCCTGTGACCTTGACCTTGAAGCAAGGTCAAGTCACTATGTATGTTTTTTGAGGCATTGTCATCATACACCATCATGCCACATTTGGTGTTGATAGACTTAATAGTCTCCGAGAAAAATCCAACGTTTAAGTTTTTTACGGACGGACGCCCGCCCGCCCGGACGGACGGACGGACGGACGGACGGACGGACGACACGGCTCAGTACATAGACTCACTTTTGCTTCGCATGTGAGTCAAAAACAGCAAAAAAATGTCTCCATGACCGTGACCCTGACTGCAAAACCACACACAGAGCAGACATACAACTGGATTGCACGTCTGAGCACAGTTTACATTAAGCGAGTGCAATGATGTCAATTAACACATTCACATTCTTAGGTTCGCATGCTTGCCTCTGGCTTTACTCTTATCCATTCTGCAAGCTTGCTTGCCCATACACACGTTTTAGCCAGTATCAAAGTCAAAGCTTCCAGCAAAGCATTGCCCAGATTTTGAAATTAATCACAGTTCTCCACAACTGACACGACTGCCAGACTGTCACAAGTCTGAATGGAAGGCGAATCCACCGTGTTTTGCAAGCAACTACAACCCTTAGCCTTACGCATGTCTGAAACAGTAAAGAGTCCCCAACCTTTTGGAAACAATTAAAACTCACCGTCCTTCAAAGCAGATGAGACCGCCAGGTTTCTGGAAGCAACTACAACTGCAAACCCTCAGACATTCATGGCAAAGAAGACTGACATATTCTTTTTAAGCAACTCAACCTTTCGCCATAAATGGCGGGCAAGAATGTAAGCATTTAGGAGTCAACCACAACAGCCCTCCAAACAAGGCAAGACCAAATAAACTCTATTGTCTTTCAAAACGGACGAGACTTCCAGGGTTTCTTGAAGCGACTACAAGCCACAGCCTTCCACAGCCGACGAGAAGACCCGACTTCTAGGCCTGGCTCTGGCAGCCCCAATCTCCGCCAGAACGCCCAAATCAGGAAATCAATAGGGACCAACAGCTAACTGGCCATTGCAAGCCGCCAGGGGTATTAATCAATTAATGCCTCTTCACATGCTAATCTCTTCCGCAGGCGCCCAAGCGAGATCCATGGGAGATTTCGCGGGTCCGAGTGGGTAGGAATTGAAGTCTGAACTTCACAGGAGAAGGGTGCGAGTTGAAACGGGTCAGGAATCGAGTAAAAAGTTTAGATAACATCTTGAAAGTCGGAGAAGAAGTGAGTGTGAGTCTTTCAAAAAGACTTCGTAGGCCGCGAAAGATCCCTTACTTCCGCTCTGCAAGCAACATGAGAGAGGTCACGAAAATTCCATACCCAGCACCACGGCTCAGGGACCAAGGACTCGGCCTCAGGAATCCCCAGCTCAGGATTCGATGGAATCAGCCTGGCTCCTGTTTTTATGTCACGACCACAGCTTCTGTGCTAAGTCGCGTCTCCCTCGCGGTGTTCAAGAGGATCCACCATCAAAAGCTTCAAAGCAGGCGATAAGCATCCAAGAACTCGTGGTCAAAGAGGGCATTACTTACCTCAAGTCGCGTACAAGGCTTGAATAAAGCAGCTAAAAGCGGAGAATCACCAGCACCTTCCCTTCAGATTCTGTGATGAAAGCCTAAGAGTGGAACAACACATGCGTTCTCTCATGAAAGGAATTCAGACTACATTAACTCCTGGACGAGAAAAAGAGAATACTTTGAAAGAAGAAGTTCCAGCAAAACCCTCTCAACATACTTTGCAAATGATGAAAAATACTACCCCAAAAAAGGGTTTATCATGTAGACGGGGTAGGATCGCGGTCACATCTCAACAAAGCAATCGCGCTGTAGTGTGGATTTGATCCTTTTAATTAAATTGAAACGACGACGCTTTTTATGTGCCCTGCTTTCGTGAAAAACGAAATTGCAGCCAGAGTAACGATTACGTTTCCAATTCTTGGAATCGCGCCACAAGGGGTGAAGCCTGAGGAAGATCGATTCGCGACTGCAGGCTGCTCGTTAAGGAAATCTATCTCGTATCGGGGTTAACTTTTCGCCCCAAACCCCGCCCTTTCTTTCCACGGCCTGGCTACGAGTGGCGTAAAGAAGGCCAACACGAGGCACACACAGGCCGAGTTCAGCCACTGACCACTCTGGCGGCGCGAGCAACCCCATAGAGCGACTGCCTACAAATATACTCTTGATGAAATCGTTACGGGGGACGATGGAGAGCCTGGAAATTGACTCGGAGGTAAATATCTCCGTCAGGGAGGAGCGACTTCTTTGCGAATCAGACCGTCCTGACTTAGTGGTGAGCTCTGCATGACACCGTCCTGACTTAGTGGTGAGCTCTGCATGACACCGTCCTGACTTAGTGGTGAGCTCTGCATGACACCGTCCTGACTTAGTGGTGAGCTCTGCATGACACCGTCCTGACTTAGTGGTGAGCTCTGCATGACACCGTCCTGACTTAGTGGTGAGCTCTGCATGACACCGTCCTGACTTAGTGGTGAGCTCTGCATGACACCGTCCTGACTTAGTGGTGAGCTCTGCATGACACCGTCCTGACTTAGTGGTGAGCCCTGCATGCAATGTCGGTGTAAGGCGTGCGATGCATTGCATTTCCAAATTGTCTGCTCACTTCCGTGCAAAGGGAATCATAATGGTAGTGTAAATAAAACCCACTAAACACAAAACGCAAGCCAGTTTAAATGAAGAAATAAATTATCGCTGCCGCACTCGTTTGAGCATCTGTCGAAAGTAACAGCACAAAGATTGAGGCAACAGAGCTATGAATGGAAGATTCGAGTCGCCCCGACCTGCAACTTCCCTGGCAGGAACTCGTAACTTCACAAGCGCATTATCATTTGTCGTTTTCCATTAATTGAAATTTAGCAGATAACGTCCTTAAAACCTTCACAATGTGAAATTTTCCCACTGGTCAAAAACAAACTAAGGTAGATGGATTCCAATTATGTCAACAACAAAAAAGAAACGAGTTCAGTGGGTCAAGTCCACTGTGGGTAATACTCGCCGTCTACCCATAAACTGCAGGCAATGGAACATGCCTATCAATTCTCTGTAGCAGATCATCTAAGGAGTCAGAAGGTCCACCTACCCACCCACCCCCACCCAACAATCCCCATCCCCACTCCATCCCGGCCGTTTGAAGAAGCAGGAAATGAAAGGGTATGCTGTTCGGCAACGGAAGAGACCGGGAGGAGCCCCAAAGGAAAACTGATTAGGAGCTCCACACGTTGCGCAAAGAGGAGCCGCCTCCGTACCCGAAGCAATTCACAGCCCGCACGGTATAGGCGTTGGCCTTCACTCCGCCATTCCTCTCTCGCCATCGCCGTCCGCCAGGCAGCCAGGGCGAGAGCGCCCTCGGTAAGGCCCGTCGCACACTAGGCGTCCATTTGTGACGCAAGCTGCTTGCGTCCTACGGCGCTTGGCCGCTAGATGTGAGCCGCTTGCGTCCTCATCTCGCACACTCGCAGCTTGACGCGAGCGGCACTTGCCATATTTGGAAAGTCTCGCGCAGAAACCGAGACTGACCGAGAAAACCTGTATTGACGCGTTAGAATCATCGCGTCGCTCGACTGACACTGCAGTCTTTCTGTGCTGAGTTATGGGGGAACTGCAACTGCGTAAAATGATATCGTGTGATAATTATTTCTTCCAATGATGTCACTTGACAGGTGAGAGAGTAGACTCGATCTGTCAGAGTTGACCGCTCGCTTGTTGTTGTCACCGTGACCTACTCAGCGTGTCACGGTTGTTGATGTCAATCGCGACCAGTACTCGACTGCTTCGCGTTCAGTTTTCGACCACTTCGAATACCTGTCGCAGGCTCTACTTAGGGTGACTGTGGTGCCGAGCCTGATATTTCTCTAGGCTGTCGATGTGTTATTTATAGTGTTAAGCAAGGTTTCTGCGTGTGTATTCGTCTGTGACGATCTCTGCTGTCCCGTTGTAAATAGGTGCCACTCGATCAAGCGATTGATCCGTGTGTGTGTTTGTTTGTGTGTGTGTGTGTGTGTGTGTGTGTGTGTGTGTGTGTGTGTGTGTGTGTGTGTGTGTGTGTGTGTGTGTGTGTGTGTGTGTGTGCGCGTTCCTGTGCTGTGTTGTCAAAAGCTACTCTTCTCATGATTTTTATTAAAAGCAGTTGAATGCTCTATGAAGAAATTATCAGAGCAGCGGTATTCAACATACGTTCCGTCACATGACCATAGCCACAATGATGATTGATAGTGCAAATATTTAACAACCAAGTAACTACGGTCAAAACAAAAATTGAATAGTACTGATTATTACCAAGTCATTTGTTCATTGCAGACGACAGCACTCATCAAATATTTGGAAGGGGTTACAAGTGAGCAACAAGCAAGCAGCAAATATGTAATTCAAGTAAATGTAACTTTTTGTAATGTAAGAGCTGTTTCTTCTCTTCTCTGAGGTAATAACAACAAAAAAGGTGACACGTGCACAATATCACTGCAATGTAGATTAGAAATTAACACTCCGACACGTTGGGAGCCGTGAAAATTCTAGGCTGCAATGCAGTGTGTGGATTACTTCTAATCATCTCAGTTCCGAGTTCAGTTTCTGCAGGACCTTCGACTTCGTAGAAAACTTTATCACCCCTTGTAATGGCATCACTGTTTTTAACAGCTAAACTACGGAGATAAAAGATACATCAGCACTGCATCATTTGAATAACATGTTTAATCGAACGCTGACGAAAACTATGCCGAAATTTCAAACTTACCACTCCAGCCTTTCTTCATCTCCACCCCAATCCACAGGAGACTCTCCCGGGTCTTGTCACGATCATAATAACTTTTCATCCCGAGATTGTAGAGGTTTTCTTGCCTGCCCTTGCAAACAATCTGATTGGCCACGTCCAAGCGTCTAGGCGCTCGGAAATAGAGACGACCCTACTTCCAAGCGCCTGACGCTTGGACGCAAGCGGCTGGGCGCGCGCAGCCGAATCAGCCGGCGGCTACCCTCGCACACTGTACTGCGCGTTCAAAATACGCCAGCTGCTTGGCTGCTTGGCTGCTTGGACGCCTAGTGTGCGACGGGCCTTAGGAGGCGTGGGGCGAGTAGGGGCCGCCGTTCCCAATCTCTATCTATTATCGAGACGGGAACGTTTGAATAAGCGATGGCGAAATCGATGGAACGGCGACTGCCGCATCCTCTGGAATTGGCGAGCCTCTGATTTGTCCCTAGACTTCTCTGGAGATGAGGTTACACGCTCCGTCGGTCGAGGCAAGGACGTCAAGCCGCGCCTCACTCCCGGGATACTCTATGTGCACGACAAAAGCACCACTGTCGTGTCCAACCAAACGTCCGCGTTAGCGTAAACGCAGGCGTAGCACTTCTTCTGTCACTTCTCCGGCCGAAAAGGCAATGAATGTTTCTCGTTTCAGAATTGACCAATACAGCGCCCGAGTCGGAAGAGTAAACACGTCGACAATGGATGATAGAACGAGTTTTATTTGCAGTGCTGGTGATGAAGTACTCCCACGAAACTTGAAGATTTCGTGTGTTTTTTTTCCTCCAAATTTGGCAGTGAGCCGTTTTCACTTATCACTTTCTCAACACAAATTAAAGTCCATGTCTTTCCGAAACTTTAAGGTAAGAATTGGAAACATTTCATTGTGGTCTCTTGAAAATATGTCGCATTCTGTAGAACATGTGTACGCAAGAGGAAATCCTCCCCTACTGAATTATTCGCTCTTTTGTCCATCTCTTGCCATATAACTCCCCCCCCCCTCTCTCTCTCTCTCTCTCTCTCTCTCTCTCTCTCTCTCTCTCTCTCCTGTCCTAGCTTCCCTCTAGCCCCCTTTATCTCCCGCTGTCATCCTGGCCACTCCTCTCTCCTGGCTGCACTGGGCTGGACGCTGGCTGGCATAGTTGTATCCAAGAGGTCAGTTTTCTGAGCAGCCAGATTGTCAGCCACCCGCCCACACCTCTCTGCCCCCTGTTCCCACGCCTCTCTGCCCCCCCCCCCCCCCCTCCTCCCCATTTTTCTCCATCGTTACCTCCCTTCTCCTCTTTCACGGGAAGAGAGAACATCCGTCCTTTGTCTAAAAGTCCTCTGGAGGTGAACCTTTCCAGTTCCCGCTTTGTATCTACTCTTGTCCATCCCCATAAATAGAGGCTGCAGTGCTTGCTTAAGGAGACCCCATCCCATCTGAGAGAGAGACCACTGCCACCACGGTCTTGGGTTGGTTCAGGCCATTATCATCTGGCCTTGGACCAGCCAGGGGCTCCTGTACCCATGGGTGAATAAAGTTGTGGAAAGCAAGTACGATTTGTCTCTTACCTGCGCCCTGCTACCATCATGGAGGGAGGGAGGGAGAGAGAGAGAGAGGGAGGGAGAGAGAGAGAGAGAGAGAGAGGGGGGGGGGGGGGAGGGAGGGAGAGAGAGAGAGAGAGAGAGAGAGAGAGAGAGAGAGAGAGAGAGAGAGAGAGAGACAGACAGACAGACAGACAGACAGACAGACAGACAGACAGACAGACAGACAGACAGACAGACAGACAGACAGACAGACAGACAGACAGGCAGGCAGGCAGGCAGACAGGCTGGCAGACAGACAGACAGACAGGCAGAGGGAGGAAGGGGGGTTGTGAGGGATACGGACGAACAGAGAGACATACAGGGATGGGGTGTTAGTAGTGGAAATGGTAGGGTGGCAGGAATGAGAAAAAGCACGGGAAAGAAATGCACAGAAGCAATACACACATCCCGTCCAACATTCAACCCCACCCCCCACCCACACCCGTTTCCTCTGCACGCATGTGTGCTTCAGAGTGCAACATATTTTGAAGAGACCACAATTAAATGTTTCCGACTCTTGCATTAAACTTCCGGAAAGACACCGGGACGCGCGCGCGCGCATGCACGCGCGCACGCACACGTATCAACAAGCAGCATCGGAAGCACTTCCAAGAGAGTTACAGCGTGGGGGGAGGAAAGGCCAGGGGAGGGTGACTACTCCCCGACTGACAGCGATGGGCAACGTACAAATGCCAAGCGGAAGAAGAGGAAAAGTTCACGCACACACTGCAAGTCCAGGCAAAGGCCATGGGGACGGCGGGAAAGGTGAAGTGGCGGACTACAGGTGGCCAAGGAGTGTAGCGTGTTGAGTTCTGTTGTGGAGGCAGGGTGGAAATGCCTCCATACAGCTGTCACCACAAGGTGTCGACCCCACAACGGAAAGACTGCTGGTGACTGGTGCAGAAAGCAGACTTGTGGGTGTTTGCGTTTGTTTTTCCTCAAGGAAAATCCAGCGTAGGAGTGTTTGTAGGGAAGTGGTTCCTTCTGGACGGAGCAAAGGTACGCTGTCTATATTACAAATACATCCAGCATGAACTATGGAGCCGTATGATGGCTACTGAGGGGCGCACGAACATAACAAGAAGGGCAAAGCCCATACGACTCACATGCTTGACCTTGACCTTTACATGACCTTGACCTTCAGGTGACCTTCAAGGTCAAGGCCAATCAACTACACCTAGCAATGACATCATACACTAAACTAAGGAATGCTTTACACATTTTTCCTACCAAAATACATGTGGCCTTGACCCAAGGTCAAGGTCATCCAAGGTCATGCAACACAAAGCTGTTAATTCAAGACATAGGAAGCACAATGGTGCTTATTGGCACTTTCTACCATGAGATATGGTCACTTTTAGTGGTTCACTACCCCATTTTGGTCACATTTCATTAGGGTCAAAGTGACCTTGACCTTGATGATATGTGACCAAATGTGTCTTATGATGAAAGTATAACATGTGCCCCACATAATTATTAAGTTTGAAACAGTTATCTTCCATAGTTCAGGGTCAAGGTCACTTCAAAATATGTATACAATCCAACTTTGAAGAGCTCCTGTGACCTTGACCTTGAAGCAAGGTCAACCAACTGGTATCAAAACATAGGGCTTACTTTGCCCTATATACCATGTATAGGTGAGGTATCCAATCTCAAAAACTTCAGAGAAAATTGAGAAAATGTGAAAAATGGCTGTTTTTTAGACAACATTTATGGCTCCTGCGACCTTGACCTTGAAGCAAGGTCAAGTCACTATGTATGTTTTTTGAGGCCTTGTCATCATACACCATCATGCCAAATTGGGTGTTGATAGACTTAATAGTCTCCGAGAAAAATCCAACGTTTAAGTTTTTTACGCCCGGACGGACGACACGGGTGAGTACATGTACATAGACTCACTTTTGCTTCGCATGTGAGTCAAAAACCCACTACATGCTGTTGATCCTAAATATTGCAATAAAATCTCCCTCAACATCGAACAAGATAACTGAGGCCTCTGGCTTTATCCATGTTCATCCCTGCACTCCTTCCTCTGTGAGCAATGAGGCAGTCATCAGTCAGACTCCGTGGCAGAGGACGGTGGAGCGATCCATTGATCTTGACATATCTCTCAGTGCAGTCCCTGGGGACCGCGTCCCAGTCAGGACTGCCCAGCTGTCCCAGGAGAGACCACCGATGTCCACTGTCTCCCGTTTCAGGGTCCCATCCCAGTCCCGTCCCAGCCCCGTCCCATCCCAGCCACATCCCAGCCCCGTCCCATCCAAGTCCCGTCCCAGTCCCGTCCAAGACCCGTCCCAGGCACATACCAGTCCCGTCCCAGCCCCGTCCCATCCAAGTCCCGTCCCGTCCAAGACCCGTCCCAGCTCACATCAGTCTGACTGGGGCAAGTGTATCTCAGGTCCAAAAGGTTGTCGACCCAGCGTAGTAATGATAGTGGGTAGGAAGGTTGGTAAGAATAGAAATAGATATGTAGACAGGCAGGCAATTAGATAGGTACATAGGCAAGCGGGTGGGTAGGCAGACATGCATGCAGGTGGACGGTAGACAGGTAAGCTAACACTTCAGTGGCCAAGATATGATTCATTCACAGCCACAATTTCAGGAATGAATAATGGTACGCATTCAATTCTTCATTCCCTAACACAAAGACGGCATCTTGCACGTTCAAATGCCACGACCATTTAAATAGCGGTGAAAAGGCCAAAACTATCATGACACCTGACAACACACATTCCCTACAAGTGACCCGTTCCTCGTCTTCGAATTCAAAATGATTTCAAACCCGCAAAGGCACCATGCATTCGAACAAATCGATTGGAAAAAAAGCAAATCTAGGTTTACATGCCCGATTCCAGTCCGAGCCTATGAAGTGATTAGTGATGAACAAATGAACGGCTCGCTACACTGGTGCATCAAAATACTTGAAGCACCAGTTAAAAAGTATTTCGTCTCCTTAGGTTTCAATTCTTGTCACTACTAATGGAAGACAGACGGAAAGTTGAGAGTGACGTTGAGGGTATTGATGGGGATTGGGTGTGTGCATGGAACAATGGCGGGTAGAGAGGAGGTATCAACCTATTTTGAACAGGCATCCCCTCCCCTGCAAAAGACACAATCCTAATGGAAATTGATCACTGCACGTTATAAGGAATTTGTGCCATGGAAAAACATCAAATACAATGGAAAGCTCATTAACATGTTGGTGCGGCTGATTTCATCCGAGATTTCGATACCAAATTACTCTTGTCGCATTATTCATAATCCTTGTACATTGAATAGAATTTGTTTCAAACGCAAGGGGTTTACGAGGGGGTAATCACACCGCACTGTAAATCAATAACAAACTTCTACAGACGCAGACAGAAAAATGTTTTCCTAAGGACACGGAGGTTTTCAAAGGAAAAGGCCGACAATTTCAATAAATTCGAGAAGCAAAGGCGACTGGGGTGTTATTCTCCCCATCAGCGAGCGTGACAATACTACTGAGCGTGCAGCAGACGGAACGGCGTTTCGATCGCCAAGCTCCGGAGACCGGCTGCTGCACGCAAGGCCTGGCGGGAGGAGTAAGCCTGGACGCGAGCCGTTTCACTCATTCAGTGTAGCGATAGTGCTACCCATGCTGCAGATCTGACTTCGCCATCCAGTCAGGTGAATCTTTTACACTGATTGATGGCCACATCCACACCAGAGAGAGAGAGAGAGAGAGAGAGAGAGAGAGAGAGAGAGAGAGAGAGAGAGAGAGAGAGAGAGAGAGAGAGATTCAGTATCATCTCAGATAGACAGACGGACGGACAGACAGGTAGATTGAGTGGCAGGCGGTCAGGCAGACAGACAGACGGTCACAGTGAGAGAGAGAGAGAGAGAGAGAGAGAGAGAGAGAGAGAGAGAGAGAGAGAGAGAGAGAGAGAGAGATGGACAGAGACCGATCGAGCACGGATGGTTCGCCAAGAGCACCGAACGCGACATCCGTGTGTCATTTCGTGCACAGGGACGCTAGAGAACACGGCAGAAACGCCCACGCCCCTTCCATTCATGACGGCAGACGTGACGGCACTTCCGACCAGAGAATGGGAGACAGAAGGGATTTAAAATCGACCGGATGCAATATTAATGCTGGGTCTCATATCACCTCCCACACGCTGTCCCTCTAAATCTCCTGGATCCACTTCATACACGCGGAGCACTGAAACGCAGACGCAGCCAAGGCGCTGCTGAGACAAAGGAATGATAGATGAGAGGAATCTTCAGGCTCCAAGCCTGCTGACACCCACTTTAAGGCCGTCGCTTTAGCCATTAATTCATCTTGAATTCTGTGCAGGAATGGAATGCTGGGTAAGGTTACAAATGAGAATGTCTTGATACAAGTGTCACGCTGAATATAGGAAGCAGGAATGGCTGTGGGGTTCGGTCGAGTCACGCTCATTTGATTCATTCAGTGATATTTTATACAGTACTCGATTCAGTTAAAAACATTCTTTCTAAATCGGAGGTCGGGGGTGGGAAAAATCGAAATGTTCTCTGGCGAGGTCTAAACGCCTGGTCTCATGAGATGGGGAAAAGTACCAGAGAGCTTGAACGGGAGACCACATCCCTTGAACGAAGACAGGACGGGATATCCACAATGGATGCAATGTCTCCTGGCGGCCACTACAGCTGCTTGGGGCCGTCCCTGGCTGAGCGACTGGAGCAGGCACGGACAGCCCTGCAGTGAGGAGTTCATCTGATGATGGGGGCATCGAACGACTCCGACAGTATGTTGTACTGCACGGCAAAAATGACCATTATTTTCTCCTTTTACTAAACTCCCTTTCTAGTTCCTCCTCCTCCTCGACTCCCTTCTCTGCCTTTTATCATGCTTGCTTTCTGTCACAACCCCAGAAAACGCAATCGATACACAGTGCAATGAAAAAATTTATATCACTCGGACGCAGCGGCAGGTGACAGTGATGCGCCACGTAACAGGACGCAGACCCTCCACTAGGACAGGAAACCTTTCTTGCTGGCCACCTGGCCTGACTCCAGGCAGCACAGACCGGTTCTCAATCATGTGCATCGATGACGTGATGCCTACCTTCCTGCTTATCTGCCTGCTTGCCTATCTGCCTGCTTGCCTATCTGCCTGCTTGCCTCTCTGCCTGCTTGCCTGTGTGCATCACTGCGTGCGTGCTGGACCGTGTGCCTGTCTGCCCGCCCGTTTGTCTATGGGTCAATCAGTATGCAGACACTAACCCTGCACGTGCTACCCGTGCAGTAGACAGGTCTGCAGGCACGGGCCATATGTGCGCGCTTGCGTCAGAACGCAGGCAAAAATTGACCCTTCAGTGACGTGTGGATTGATCCCCGCCCTCCTTTTTCCCCCACAGACGCCCAACTCCACCCTCCATCCCTCCCTCCACCCCTCCCTTCACTTCACCCTCCACCCCTCCCTCCACCCTCCCCTCCCCAGGTGGAAGCCAATACCACTCCGCAAACACCGACCCACCGACCAGGGACTCCGACCTAATCACGCGCCACCATCAAAGCGAGCCTCGTGTTTTCCTCGAAAGCAGTCGCTCTTAATTCACCCGGCATGCTCTGGCATTACCAGCTCGTCACCCGTGTTGGACAGAAAGGGAAAATCCTAGAGTGCACTACTGCAGTCAGTTGGGCGAAAAGCTCTCGAATTATCATAGTACCCGCTAGCAGACTGGCAATTTCAGACCTTTTTGCTTCATTATTGATGTTTGTCACTGACAGCCAACATTGTAATAAGGATGTTTCTGCTTTGGGATTTGCATTCAAAACAACTGTTTCGGGGAATAAAGGAGAATAATGATAGAGGGAGGCATGATAACAGAAGGAGCAGGCGAGGTATGCGTGCACACCAGATCTGAGAATAAACGATGGTCAAAGCGATCTTAGAAGAAATAATGGTCAACGCAGGCAGCTGTGCATCAAGTCACTGAGTAGGCTGACATGTCCCTGCAAAACCAAACCCGACTCACCTGGCCCTGAACGAATGGGCCAGTGCCTACAATGCACAAGCTGTCACGGCCTTCGCCTTAGACAGGACGGCAGTTCACCAGAGCGCATCCTTTCAGCAGGAATCCTGAAGAGACAACATCTGTTCATATCCGTACAGCTAATCTAGTCAGGATTATATTATGAATGAGAACTAAAAGTCACTGAAAAACAAAAATCATTATTTAAAGTTTCAATTTCCTAAATATTCACATATCGTTCTAAGTTGCTCGAAGAGTTGCTAATTTTCACTGGAACAAGGAAAAGATCTAACAAAATACCAGAGCAAACTCCAACGTGTCTCTAACAGCAGGTTACGTCAGCGAGTTTCGTTGCCAAATAGGGAGCAGCACAGGGCTGTCTGATGACACGTGTCGGGGCGAGCGGACGTCATCCACTAGGAAACAAACGGAAGCATGCTGCAAAGGCAAGGAGGAGAAAATTGCATTAGAGACTAAGAGAGTGGCTTCCTCCAACGCGAATTCCATTTCAGCCGGTGGAAGATGGACTGGTGGCTCAAGACTGGCTCGATATGAAGGCCAAAGCAAACACGTCTGCGGGAGACGCATCCTACTCATATTACGTGTCGCTGTGGAGAAGCTTGAGCGCCCACCTTGTCAGGACGGGAAGATAATGGAGGATGAGCGGCGGCAGATCGATATGTGGATAGAGTTAGTTCGGGGGAGTTCGTGCATCTTCGGAATCGCTATCTCCCATGACCATTCAGCAACTTCAGAGACTTTCTTTTTTTTTTTTTTTTTTTTTTTTGGTAAATGCAGCAAAGCGTGTGAAACGCTACGGTAAAGTGCCAAGCATTCTAAATGAGAACGCAAGCACACCTCATTATGGACTACACCAATGGATGAACAATGAAAACTACGTCATGAACTTTCATTTCGGCAATCTGAAATGGTAAAGATAAACTTGAAATGTTTCTTTCATTGTCACTCACACTGTCGAGCCGAAAAAACATACAGCTGTGCAAGGTTCCTGTCAATAAATTGAATAAAGACGTCGTGAATCAATAATTAATAAATCCAGTCCTGCAAATAAACATTTCTTACACAACTGTGCATTTGCATTGTCTGAGCCGCTGGAAGCTTCTAGCATCAGCTAGAAACCCTGGCTACTGAGCTTTCATGACCTCCTGCAACCCAGATGCGGTCCCTGCAAGCCAGGGGCGGTCTCTGCAAACCAGGGGCAGTCCCTACAAACCAGGGGTTGTCCCTACAAACCAGGGGCGGTCCCTACAAGCCAGATGTGGTCCCTACAAGCCAGATGTGGTCCCTACAAGCCAGATGCGGTCCCTACAAACCAGGGGCGGTCCCTACAAACCAGGGGCGGTCCCTAAAAACCAGAGGCGGTCCCTGCAAGCCAGGGGCGGTCCCTGCAAGCCAGGGGCGGTCCCTACAAACCAGGGGCGGTCCCTACAAACCAGGGGCGGTCCCTACAAACCAGGGGCGGTCCCTGCAAGCCAGGGGCGGTCTCTGCAAACCAGGGGCGGTCCCTATAAACCAGGGGTTGTCCCTACAAACCAGGGGCGGTCCCTACAAGCCAGATGTGGTCCCTGCAAGCCAGATGTGGTCCCTACAAACCAGGGGTTGTCCCTACAAACCAGGGGTTGTCCCTACAAACCAGGGGCGGTCCCTACAAACCAGGGGTTGTCCCTACAAGCCAGATGTGGTCCCTACAAGCCAGAAGCGGTCCCTGCAAGCCAGATGTGGTCCCTGCAAGCCAGATGTGGTCCCTGCAAGCCAGGGGCGGTCCCTACGAGCCAGATGTGTTTCCTACAAGCCAGGGGCGGCCCCTGCAAGCCAGAGCCGGTCCCTGCAAGTCAGGGGCGGTCCCTACAAGTCAGAGGAAACCGAGGGGGTCTTCATACCGCGTCTGCTTACTACGGTTTGATCTAGGAAACCCAAGAGACGCGGATCCAACCAACCTCCTGGAAAACCTACATCACGATCTACACGTGCGAAGATGCTCGCCACCGGACATGGAATCCATCCATGTGAGACATTTCTCAATGACAAAACGCAGATTATGATCAACCTCTCTCTTGCAAGAATTCAATCGCAATGCATCATCACGGGTGTTAGGCCTACTTGCACATAAATGCATCTCGCTAGTTCCAGCTACGACAAACACCCCGGAAGAAAACAATATTACATTTGGTGTTTCCGGTGCGTGCAGTAAACATCATCACTGCGCTTGCATGACAATGTGGACATTGCGTTCTGCACGGCACGTCTGGACAAATCGTGGAAATTCCTGTTTAGCGGGAATGGGGATGTGGTGGTGGTCTTTTTCCTGCTCTCTCTTCAAAGAGCGTTCGCGTAAATCAATGGCCGACTCCTGCCCCTCGCCCTGTGGATGCGTTATTCATACAGTCAGCGTGACCCGCCACTCTCACTCAATGCAAGCGCTGCAGATGCTCAATCACTCTCTCCCCTGCCTTCCCCCTAAGTGCTCGGAACACCAATGGGACAGACAGCCCAGATAATCTCCACGGGTAGGAGATCAGGTTCGACGCCCCATGCTACCACAAGAATGGACAGCGACAAATGGAATAGGACACCTACTCTGATTCTCATCTAGTCTGAATAACAAGAACATGGCTGCAATTTGGCCTCAAACAGAGCCTACAAAACAACGATATGGAGCGTATGCAACATTCACTCAAGTCATCCGAAGCACTTATTGGCACCCACATAAGTCAAAGTTCCAGGAGTTCATAATTCACCACTACCATATATCAACAGTCACACAACAGTCATCAACATTTGATGCAAAGATTTTCTCCCCTGATTGTCGGAAGACCAGCTATTTTCACAAGGCAAAGACAGCTGGAGAACCCATAGGAACTTGGATTGCCCCTCGACCTTCTGCACATCATTTGTAAAGTTTGCCTACTTGACCATGCAGTTCGCTATGTGCAAAGATGCTGGAGGCAAATGACGAGAACTTTGGCGCCATAGAACAAGACAGGCGACCAGACATTAATGCCGAGGTCCCTTGGATTCCTACAACCAGCATGGCAGCCACGGGTCTGGGCAGAATGCCGATGGTCTAGAATACAACCATGGCTTCAACCCATCCCAGGCAAAGCGCAGTACACCCATGAGCAGGACGCAGCCGCAAGACATTCCTAAAGCCTCTCCAGAGGTCCCTTCAGGACGCTGGATAAGAGGTGCCTATTTTTGGCTTCCTCTTGGCGACCTCAGAGGAAGTAAAACGGATGGCACTATTTGGATACAACTGGCTGCATTTGGATACATCTGGCTACGTTGGGATGCATTTATCCCCCTCAAGACGTAGACATGTCGGTAAAAGCTACCAGACGCCATGTGATGGCGCTTGAGAGCCGCCCTAAGTATATCAGCCAGGTAAATATTGAATCTTCCACTGGCGCCCCTGTCTAGAATGGATTCAGCCCCCAATGCAAAACATCAACAGGGAGACTAAGACGGATGCATGGACTCTTTCATAATTCAAGAAGAACTAACGCGGGTTGCAGAGAAAGGTTTTAAAAAAAGGAACAAGTACATCAATGAAGTTATAGCGATGCCATACAGGGGAAGAAAAAAACCGCAAAATGTTTTCTGTTATCAAGATTCTGGGAAGCGAGTCAACCATCGATCAATGCTTGTCTGTGGAGCGGTAAACGGAAAAAGTGTGGCCTAAGGCTTTCTTCGTATCAACAGCGAGGGCGCCGACTCTCTGCCTCCAACACTGCCGTGCCAAGCAGCTTCAGATTTCGGTGAAGCAGGGCGGCTCGTCAAGACGGGCATGATACAGCATGGTGTGGGGAAGAGTGGACGCAGCGATTCATATGCTGTGCATCTCCAGTGTCAGACGGTCAAGACAGGGACTTGGCCTCCCAATCCAACAGCTCATCCCGCAGGATCAGGCCAACGGTTATGGCCGTCCTGCCCGTACAACGAGCCAGCCGAGCAATAGGCATAACGAGGCCATCCGATGCCAATGTGCGAGTAGCTGGCGACCATTACCCGACTCTCACATGGCCAACTCTAAAGAATCTCTGCAGCTTTCAGACAAGCTAGAAGAAAAGCTAGGGCTCCGCCAACTGTAACACATAAACTCTATCACAGCAGCCACTTCGGGAACATTTCATACAGCAGCCGCTTGGACTACCATTAGTACCAGTTTGGGTCACAATGCATAAAGAATCGACAGCAGTAGAAGTTCTCTTCCATCTCATGGTTTTAACATCCAGGCTTTAGAGGGAGTCAGAATCTCTCAATCATGAACTGACCCATGAAAGACGAAACAAGCATCACCGTTCACATCTACAAATTTAAAAAATCGCTTTCTTACCTCGCCTTGACATAATATTTCCCCAGATCTCGCTTGTTAAGATCAACGAGAGAAATTCACATCATAACAATGTTTTTTGGAAGCGTTTTGCCTTAAGTCTCGTCTTTTTTTACCACCCTTACAGTCCACGGATTTAAAGATAATGAAGTTTGACGTCGTCGGTCACGAGGACAAAATTCATAATCCGCTAATCAACGAACCAGCTAATTTAAAAGGAAATGTAAATAATAAACGCATTTCTATCAATTTACTGAAGACGATTTTCATCGTTCGCGGGCCACGCAAAGTAAAGCCATTTGGTTCCTGTCCCTGCAATGCGAACGCTTTCAAAAGACCTATTGCCTAGGGGTGAGATTTGTTAGTTCACTTCCTTCAGGTCGTGCCAGTCCAAGGAAGGTGGAGAACAGTAACTCGCAAGGCGCGCACGCTGGCATGGCGACCCACGTGCTAACACTTGGGGGCCGAAGTCAGGCACCGATCTGCTCAGAGAAGATTCCGCTTTCCTCTCGATTTGCGCTGGCCTAGCAAAAATCACCTTCCAAAATAAGCAGTTCGCGGCGGACGACGTGCCCCGCCAGTCTCGGGCCTTTTCTTGGCGGCACGTGGCCGTCTGTAGACAAATTGGGCGTCAAGGAGTGATTTTACTCTCACGTCCGCCAACAGCATTCGATCAGCTGTTGGTGATTGGACGCCCGCAGCAGGGCTCGGGCAAGCCGTGAACAGCCATTTGGCTGGTGCTAATGGCCGACAACAGCTCTGGCCACGGTAACTGCACGTCACGCTCTTGGGTGTGGAAATCTGGCCTGACGACTGTGTTTCTCAAAGTGAGATGAGTGATTATTTATGTCTGTACTTCAAATGACGGTGACGACATGTAGTTAACGGAAATATGTGCTACAGCACAAAAGTTTGCAAAGTATCTCTTCCAATGCAAGGACATATGAACGTTCAATGGATGACCAACACATCCTACTTTCAATTTATATCAATCGTAAATTTCAAGACTATCACCTATCCGGTTTGGCTTAGTACTTCGTTCTATTTTCGCATTTCTCCGATTCACGTGACAAAAGTTTCACATCTCTTTGATCTGGCGCCAACGACTATGAGAAAGAAAAGCTACGGCAATTTTCATATCTACCAATAACGACTAAATAGCATAAAGAGAAAAGCAAAAACACCTATCAGATCTAGCAACATGGTGAGGCAGCCTCGAGGACTGACTCATAGCCTGCGTGTTGTTTTTATTGCTATTTCTTTTAGCAGGCACGATTTTTATTGGACATTGAGTGGCGTGCGGCTCTTAATCTTTTGCCATGTTCATTACAAATCGAGAAGCCTGAGAGAGAGGGAGGGAGGGCACGCGCGGAAAGCGACATATAAGAAAAACTATACCAGTCATATTCAAGGGCCCATTACAAGCATCGGCGCCCCAGTGGGAAAGAGAGACCTACGATAATACGTATACGCCCGTCATCCTGATAGGAGGACGAGGCAGCCTCATTCTACACCCGCACTCTGACCCGCTTCGGCATCGGACGAGTGACGCCAGCGATTGCATCTCGGCGCCCAGAGGGCTCCGGGACTCAAAGCCCTCAGCGTCCACGTCTCCCGGGCAGTCCCCCAGAGACTGGGAGCCCGCCTCCTGACTGACACGCCACTACCACTCCCACAGTAAGGGCCACGGCTTCTAGGCTTTCCGCTCCTCAGTAGGGCGCGAAAACGGAGGAAGAAATACATGTACAGCGGCGATGTTGCAACGTTTGATCTGCGCTGTTTCCGAGGAGGTCGACGTCAACACTTTAAAACAAGAAGGGCAAAGCCCATACGACTCACATGCTTGACCTTGACCTTTACATGACCTTGACCTTCAGGTGACCTTCAAGGTCAAGGCCAATCAACTACACCTAGCAATGACATCATACACTAAACTAAGGAATGCTTTACACATTTTTCCTACCAAAATACATGTGGCCTTGACCCAAGGTCAAGGTCATCCAAGGTCATGCAACACAAAGCTGTTAATTCAAGACATAGGAAGCACAATGGTGCTTATTGGCACTTTCTACCATGAGATATGGTCACTTTTAGTGGTTCACTACCCCATTTTGGTCACATTTCATTAGGGTCAAAGTGACCTTGACCTTGATGAATTGTGACCAAATGTGTCTCATGATGAAAGTATAACATGTGCCCCACATAATTGTTAAGTTTGAAACAGTTATCTTCCATAGTTCAGGGTCAAGGTCACTTCAAAATATGTATACAATCCAACTTTGAAGAGCTCCTGTGACCTTGACCTTGAAGCAAGGTCAACCAAACTGGTATCAAAAAATAGGGCTTACTTTGCCCTATATACCATGTATAGGTGAGGTATCCAATCTCAAAAACTTCAGAGAAAATTGAGAAAATGTGAAAAATGGCTGTTTTTTAGACAACATTTATGGCTCCTGCGACCTTGACCTTGAAGTAAGGTCAAGTCACTATGTATGTTTTTTGAGGCCTTGTCATCATACACCATCATGCCAAATTGGGTGTTGATAGACTTAATAGTCTCCGAGAAAAATCCAACGTTTAAGTTTTTTACGCCCGGACGGACGGACGGACGGACGACACGGGTGAGTACATAGACTCACTTTTGCTTCGCATGTGAGTCAAAAATTAATGATAGAGTTGAAATGTCCTTGTTGAAAGCTACACATTACCTTGTTACCAAGTGTGACAACTTTGCGTTTTCAAAGCTTATTTCTCCGCAACTATGAAAACAGGACAGCTGTCTTATACAGTTTGTGCCGACTCAGCTAAAAGTCATATTTCAACATATCAGCTCTCACTGAACTTACAAGAAAAATACGGTCAGTTATTTTGTTGTTGCCGTGAAGATCACTGCTTATCATCATGTCTCTCAGCGCATCCTATTTTGCTAAGATACATGTTTTGTTCTTTAAACGAATTGAAGACTTTGAAAGAAAATGGTAACTAAACATTACTAGAAAAAACGTCTTGGTTATAAACTTGAAAGGGCAAGAATTTCACCGAAGCCAATGCTTTATCACTAACATGCATACACAAGAGAACGTATGTCACATCGCCCTGCGTGAATGCGTGTTCGGAGGGAGAAGGGAAAAAAGAGAGAGGGAGAGATAGCCGGAGGGAGGGAGGGAGGGAGGGAGGAAGAGATAGAGTAAGGGAGAGGGGGGGAGAGAAAGGGGGGGGAGAGGAGGAGAGAGAGATTGAGAGATTGAGAGAGAGAGAGAGAGAGAGAGAGAGAGAGAGAGAGAGAGAGAGAGAGAGAGAGAGAGAGAGAGAGAGAGAGAGAGAGAGAGAGAGAGAGAGAGAGAGAGAGAGAGAGGGAGGGGGAGAGAGAGAGAGAGAGAGAGAGAGGGAGAGAGAGAGAGAGAGAGAGAGAGAGAGAGAGAGAGAGAGAGAGAGAGAGAGAGAGAGAGAGAGAGAGAGAGAGAGAGTCCTCCGCAGACATCAAATAAAGACATACGACACCGCGAAATATAATCGAAAGGTTTATGTATACTATTTGCTCAATTTGGCCGTAACGTGATGCTGCTCTCATTCGTAATAAAGAATAAACACACTCCCTTGTGATACTAGCTCTTCAGGCAAACCCCGCCATCGACAGATCTGTGCCTGCCAACAATCCAAGCACCCACTTCAACAACCCCTCATCCCCACCCCTCTCATGCGTTGGTGGGTTCAGTGGCGGTGACTGCACTCTTCGACTCCAGTTCGCCTCAGACACAAGCAGACAAAGGAAGGGTCGAGTCCGGGACTGGAAACCAACATTCCGACTAGACGGAGTCGACCCCTGGCCAGTTCCATTGCCTGCCTGGACTTAAAGGAAGGCGCCCTGCCTCCTCAGCCACGGGCGATGCCAGGCAGCCTCTATTGATCTGGCCTGGCACTGACAGGCAGGGAGGCAGGCAGGGAAGCAGGCAGGGAGGCAGGAGGCGACGGGAGGCCCGGGACGAGGGGAGGTGCGGAATTATGGCCGTCCCAGGCCGGGCTGATGAAGTGGGTGAAGGCGGCAGAGACGACGCCCTGGGCAAGGCACTCACGTCTTGCGGCCTGTGCCTCTCTACAAGCCTGCCTGCCTGCACTGGGATTGGATCGATGTTGATGGTGAAATGAAGAATGGAGGGGCGAGGGTCATCCTAGCGCCTCTTCCACTCCAGCCATCTTCAGCGCCGTCAGTCACAAAGTGCATCAGTCATAGCCATTCTGGTCGCCCTTCCGAAATCCTCCCCATGTGTATGCGCTACCGTGTGGAAGAGGAGTCAGTTTGTTCCACTTTGCCTGTCTGTATGTCTGTATGTGTTTCTGTGTGTGTCTCTCAACAGGCTCTCGGCCTACGAATATACAGTTGAGTTCAATTCAGTCCGTCTGTCTGTCCGTCTGTCTGTCTGTCTGTCTGTCTGTCTGTCTGTCTGTCTGTCTGTCTGTCTGTCTGTCTGTCTGTCTGTCTGTCTGTCTCTCTCTCTCTATCTCTCTCTCTCTCTATCTCTCTCTCTCTCTCACTCTCTCTCTCTCTCTCTCTCCTTCTCCTCCTTCTTCTCCTTCTTCTTCTTCTTCTTCTTCTTCTTCTTCTTCTTCTTCTTCTTCTTCTTCTTCTTCTTCCCTCGTCCAAGACACCCACCCCGTCGAAACACCATTATCTTTGTTTTCCTTAAATTAATGCGCAAACCAAACTTTCCAGATATTTGAGCCAAGTTATCAATTTGGCATTGTAAGCCTACGGGTGTTGTTGACAATAAAGCAATATCATCAGCAAAGATAAGGAAGAACAACTCTGGCATTCCTGACAAAAGCTGCACACCATGCCTTCCTCTCGCATGGACTTGGTCAGCAATAGCTGTGATTAGGAGAGAGAAAACAAGAAGGGCAAAGCCCATACGACTCACATGCTTGACCTTGACCTTTATATGACCTTGACCTTCGGGTGACCTTCAAGGTCAAGGTCAAACAACTAAACCTACCAATGACATCATACACAAAGAAATGCTTTACACATTTTTCCTACCAAAATACATGTGACCCAAGGTCAAGGTCATCCAAGGTCATGCAACACAAAGCTGTTAATTCAAGACATACGAAGCACAATGGTGCTTATTGGCACTTTCTACCATGAGATATGGTCACTTTTAGTGGTTCACTACCCCATTTTGGTCACATTTCATAAGGGTCAAAGTGACCTTGACCTTGATGATATGTGAACAAATGTGTCTCATGATGAAAGTATAACATGTGCCCCACATAATTATTAAGTTTGAAACAGTTATCTTCCATAGTTCAGGGTCAAGGTCACTTCAAAATATGTATACAATCCAACTTTGAAGAGCTCCTGTGACCTTGACCTTGAAGCAAGGTCAACCAAACTGGTATCAAAAGATAGAGCTTGCTTTGACCTATATACCACTTGTAGCTAAGGTCGCCATTCTCAATAACGTGGGAGAAAATTGGGGAAATGTGAAAAATGACTGTTTTTGAGACCACATTTATGGCTCCTGTGACCTTGACCTTGAAGTAAGGTCAAGTCACTATGTATGTTTTTTGAGGCCTTGTCATCATACACATCATGCCACATTTGGTGTTGATAGACTTAACAGTCTCCGAGAAAAATCCAACGTTTAAGTTTTTTACGCCCGGACGGACGGACGCCCGGACGGACGGACGGACGACACGGCTGAGTACATAGACTCACTTTTGCTTCGCATGTGAGTAAAAAATGTCGGACTCTCCAATGCTCCCTTCCTTGCTCCAACCGGACAGTCAAAGAAATCCGAGATGGTGGAGTTCCATCTCATGCTTTAACTTGAGCATATACTGATTGCTCTGAGCATTTTAATCATTTTAGAAGAAAGTCCGATATTTTGCAAGACATTCCACAAGCATGATCTATCAACAAAGTCAAATACCTGTTTTTGAACGTATCAAGTATAAGACTGCATGTCTCTGCTACAACATCATCTCTGAATCTGCACCTGCCTATCTCTCTGATCTGGTCTCTCTGTACACCCCTTCTCGCTCACTCCGCTCTTCTGCTGACACTCGACTCCTCCGCCAAGGTCGCTTCAAGCGCAGAACTCATGGCTTTCGCTCTTTCTCATACTATGGCCCTCAACTGTGGAATTCTCTCCCTCACAATATCCGACACTCTACCTCCATCTCCTCCTTCAAATCCAACCTCAAAACCTACCTTTTTCAGCAATATTACTTGTGAATTTGTTAGAATCCTGCCGCATCCCCCCCCCCCCCCCCCTCCTCTACCCCCACGTACATCTTGACATCTGTGTAAATATTTGTATAGTATATTGTCAGTCTGACTGTGTACATCTGAATGCATGTGTTTGACTATGACTGGATGACTAAATGTATAGACTGTGTGTTGTATGTTTATTTTTGTATATGTATGTATATATATTACGCGCTTAGAACCTCGGGAAAGGCGCTTTATAAGTATAATAAATTATTATTATAAATACCTTCATGTAGTCCACAAATGCAACATAGAGCTTTCCTCAACCGACACCATACAAATGTGTTGTCGCTATGGCATGAAGAGTGAATATATGGTCAATCGTGGAGGGCTCAGATCTAAAACCGGCTTGTTCGGGACATATGTTGTTTCTCTCCTCAGCCCATTCTTGTAGACGTTTTGTCAGGATCGAGGTAAAAACTTTACTGACAATGCTTAACAAAGAAATAACTCTATAGTTTTGGGGGTCTAACTTGTCTCCAGATTTATACAATGGAATAATGATCGATTTGCCCCAGTCTTCGGGAAAATATTGATATTCATACAGATGATTAAAGAACATTGTCAAAAAACGGGTTAAGTGAGCGCTTGCCCATTTGAGGCATTCGCCAGGAATCTCATCAAGACCAGCCGACTTCCCAGATTTTAATCTATCAATTGCTTGTTTTACTTCCTCTTCCGTTATAGCGGCATCAAGATGGTCATCTACAATGATAACGGAATTGTTGGCTCCCTCGTTATCGTTGGCAACATTGAGATCGAGACAGTCAATAAGTACAAGTACCTTGGCTATGTTTTTACTACTAAACTATCGAACACGGTGGCTCTGAATGATCAAGGTACAAATTCCAAACGAAAGATAGCCAAACTGCTAAAGGTAATGTGGAAGCTTCATAGTATGAATGTGTCTATATACTTTCGTATGTTTGATGCGCAGGTGCTACCTGCACTACTGTATACCGCAGAGAAATGGGGTCTGCAAAGACATGACAGTGTTGAAAAAGCACACCTCTTTGCATGTAAGAGATTCTTAAATCTTGACAGTAGAACACCCAATCGTATGGTACATGGAGAGCTAGGAAGATGCCATCTTTTTATTAATTCTATCAAAGCTATCAAATATTGGTTAAGGCTCATCAAATTACCATAAAATAGACTCCCAAAACAGGATTACTGCATGCTTGCAAATATGGTGTCTCCTAAACTTAACTTTAGGGCACACATTACGCAAACCGGTCTCAAACACCACCAGACAGTCCCTTTCATGGAACCCGCAAGGGAAGAGAAAGACAGGTAGACCTAGAAACAGTTGGCGCCGAGACCTGGACGCCGATGTCAAGAGAACAGGCCACTCTTGGGGGCAGTTGGAAAAGATTGCTCAGGACCCGGGATGGCTGGAGAACCCTTGTTGACGGCCTATGCCCCAGGAGGGGTCAAAGGCGTAAGTAAGTAAGTAAACTTAACTGGACAAAAATGATTGAAAGTCGACTTTGCGAATTAGGGTTTGGTTATGTATGGGTCAACAAAGGGGTCGTAAACGAACAAAGTTTTGTACATAGCCTTAAGCAACGATTACGAGATTGTTACCAACAGGAATGGCACAATAAACTGGAGAGCAAAATATTCCGAATGTACAGAGAATTAAAACAAATGTTTGAACCCAAAAAATATGTAGACTACATCGACATCAAGAAATTTAGAGATTCTTTTATCCGATTCAGATGCAATATAAATGAGCTATCTGTAAACAGAAGATACGCAATAACGCATAGAGACGAACAGTGCTTCCATTTTGCCACAATGCCCATGATAACGAGGAACATTTCTTGCTGTACTGTCGTAAATTTGATGACTTAAGGACAAAATACATAGAAGAACATTTACAGAAAACAAAGAGAATAGGCTATCTGTATCTAGTCGATGGCACATTAAATGAAAAAATCCGACAAGTGGCAATGTACATGTTCATTATGCTTTGCAGAGACGAAGCCAATTATTAGCAACTCCTCCATAGGAAGTATTTCGAAGAACGGGTACATTTAGTTTAAAACAGTTGCATCAAAAGAATTTCATTGATGCCCCATCTATAACACATTGTATTGTACAAATGTTGGATGAGCCCTTGTTATGGGCCGCTGGCTGAAACAATAAAGTCTGAAGTCTGAAGTCTGACTCTCTCTCTCTCTCTCTCTCTCTCTCTCTCTCTCTCTCTCTCTCTCTCTCTCTCTCACACACACACACACACACACACACACACACTCTCTTTCTCTCTTTCTCTCTCTGAGGGTAAGTTTAATCATTTTCACTGCTGTCTTCTTCCTTCTTAGAACACACCCAACAACCTATTTTCTCTTATTTCCAAAGAACTGCCACTTCGCACGAAAAAGACGAGACGCTTAGTCCATTCCACGTGCTTCACTTTTCTTCAGATCTGCCGCCGATCGGCTCGAGGTCGATGGGAGACGGAAGGACGGAGCGCGGACCTATCTTTCAAGTCTCCACTATGCTGACGTCAATGGCCAGTTGCCCGCCAATTCCGTCCCTTTGTTTCAGCGTTAGCACACAAATGGCCAGTCGCGACCGCCAGGCCTTCGGTAACTGATGAAGCCCACGGCCTTTGAAAATCGATGGGCCTGATCTACACCCAGAGAAGATCACGCCTCGATTTCTCTCTCCACCCCAGCGTCTTGCCCCAACGGACTTCATTTCCTGTCCAGGAAAGGCGCCTTGCCGATGACGTGTGCGTGACGATTGCGTAGGGAGAGAAATATTATGATGATAAATGGCAGGAGAAGGAAGACATCAGACAGATAAACCTCCAAGGTCTCGAGTGCAATCGACTGGGACAGAAGTTCACTACAACATGATTCCCTATCGCTCAACGCCTTAAGTTTTGTCATTGCTCTTTGAAACCATCATGTCACAGCTTGGAACTAACTCGCACGTCCGTCAGACGGTTTTGGTTTAACCTGTTTTCAGACTACGAGGTACAAGTCTCAAATGCAGCCAGCACCAACATCCTCACCCGAGTAAAATATAAATGCTGCCTCCTTCAGGCTTAGGTGCCGTTCTACTTCCAAGGTCAGCTTCAGCCACACAGTGCGACAACGATGCAATCGAAGGAAGGCCTGTCACTCACTGAGACGGAAGTTGCCCCAGTCGAATCAATGGTGAGGGAAGGCAGCTGCTGTCGGGGCACTACTGCTGTTCTCACGGCAATCAATTCCCCTTTCTCCTCCCCATGACAGGAATGCGTGTTTCAGCAAAGGCATGCGTAGTTTAACCCCCCTTTTTCCAACGCAAGACTGGGAGTGATAGTGGAGCCACCATCTTCCTTTCCAGCTCTTCAACTCCCTAAATAAAAGCTTCTGTCTCTTGTGATATCAGTCTCTTGCAGCCTCCGATTTTATCACCTTATCTCTCTGCTTCCTTGCAAGACTAAGCAGAGAGAACTTCTTCCGGCGAAATTGTCTGTCAAGCTGGCTGGATACAAGCTGTGAATAGGATAACCAACACTGATACAGTTTCTGAAACCATCTAAAGTTTTTTTGATGCACCATTAACTTCCATGTCACTAATGACGGTCATTTTTTTTTTGACAAACTGAACTACTTTGACACAAACCAGTCACGCGATGTTATTTCTGCGAGATGAAATACTCAAAGACACTCGTGCCGGAGCAAACCTAACGCCCTCTTAGGCATTGAAACCGCGGAAACTTTCATAACAGACAGTACAATGAATTCGATCCTACAGGTTCGCAGTGAAGGGTGCTGGCAAGAGGTTGGCTGATGCCATAACACCGCGACCGCTACACTTCCACAGACGAGGCTAATGGGGTGGGTGGGGGCAGTTTCCCGACAGCATTGATTGCTCTAACCTGGAATCACAGCAGACAGGCAGGACGGGCACATGACACGGCAGGCCACAGGCCGTGGGCGAGGGGAGAGGAAGGTCAATGCCGATGGCCAAAACATGTCGATGTGACTGCAAACTGGGTGCAGAGTGGCGGTTGTGTTGTCAAACGGTGGTGTGCCCGTTCCAAAACAACGCCGAGTCCCAAGACATCCTCATGAGATTGCACTCCCAAGACAGGAGTGTGCAGAATCGATAAGTCATACACTAATTGAAGCCGGCCAGTACGGACAGGAAAGGTTTTCGGAGGCGGTGTTTGTCAAGGCCGTATTAGTTCTACTGACATGTCGAACTGTAAACCACACACAAGTTAGGCCTTCCCTCATCAAATTCGGTCTGTCAATGCGATTAAGCATATACCACATCAGGAATGCTCGAGGTCTCCCCTCCTTGTGGACAAAAATATGGCGGTTTTTAAATACTTCGTCAGCTCTCGAAGATATAAAACAACAAGAAGGGCAAAGCCCATACGACTCACATGCTTGACCTTGACCTTTATATGACCTTGACATGCAGGTGACCTTCAAGGTCAAGGTCAAACAACTAAACCTACCAATGACATCATACACAAAGAAATGCTTTACACATTTTTCCTACCAAAATACATGTGACCTTGACCCAAGGTCAAGGTCATCCAAGGTCATGCAACACAAAGCTGTTAATTCAAGACATAGGAAGCACAATGGTGCTTATTGGCACTTTCTACCTTGAGATATAGTCACTTTCAGTGGTTCACTACCCCATTTTGGTCACATTTCATAAGGGTCAAAGTGACCTTGACCTTGATGATATGTGACCAAATGTGTCTCATGATGAAAGTATAACATGTGTACTACAATGTTATGAAGTTTGGAAGAGTTATCTTCTATAGTTCAGGGTCAAGGTCACTTCAAAATATGTATACAATCCAACTTTAAAGAGCTCCTGTGACCTTGACCTTGAAGCAAGGTCAACCGAACTGGTATCAAAAAATAGGGCTTACTTTGCCCTATATACCATGTATAGGTGAGGTATCCAATCTCAAAAACTTCAGAGAAAATTGAGAAAATGTGAAAATTGGCTGTTTTTTAGACCACATTTATGGCTCCTGTGACCTTGACCTTGAAGCAAGGTCAAGTCACTATGTATGTTTTTTGAGGCCTTGTCATCATACACCATCTTGCCACATTTGGTGTTGATAGACTTAATAGTCTCCGAGAAAAATCCAACGTTTAAGTTTTTTTACGCCCGGACGGACGGACGGACGGACGGACGACACGGCTGAGTACCGTAAATTTCAGCCTATAAGCCGCGCCTTTTTTTTCATGAACGGACCCCTGCGGCTTATAAACCGGTGCGGCTTATCTATGGATTTTTCTCGAGAAAGTGGACTTGAATTCGCTCACTTACCTTTAAGTTTATTGTTGCTATGCGAAGTTCGTCGTATGACAACAACTCACACTCACACGGCACAGACAGCTGTGAGTTGTGTGTTTCTGTGGGTTCATGCTTCAGCATATATAACTGCGACGCACGGTGCAGTGTGAGTGCGAGTATGTGTGTTGTGAAGCACGTGCGCTCGCAAACGAGTGTTAGTACGTGACTGCTCGCGTCTGGGTGAAGGAGATAAAATTGGCAAGGTGACGTATGCACAGGTCTTTGAGTTTTTATCTGGTTGATTATGTTCGTAAATATTTGTTTTCTTGTATACGAAAAGGCAGAGTCCATATTACAGAGACTGTTTCATGATAAAGACTCTCCGAATCCAGACATTCCTAAATCTCATTTTCACAAGGCATTTCATCTAGCCCCTTCCTACCCGAAATATATCATTCTCATAATCCCATCCAGATCCTGCTGTTGGTTCAGACTGAGAGAACATTTTTGAATGAATTGAAAGAAAGACTAGTAGAAGAGTATTGCAATTATTGGTACCAGACCCTATGGAACAGTGAACGATACTCGTACTACAGACAGTTTAAAACATTGTGGACAAAAGAAAGCTACTTGTCAGTTCTGGAAAGAAAACCATTCCGTGACGTATTTATTCAGTTTCGAACAGGCTTCAGTGAGCTATTCTGCCATAAGTTCCGATATAAAGATAAAGAAGATAATCTATACGTCTCTCCCACTTGTGGGGAAACGTTCGAGTGTGAAACCCATTTTTGTGCTCTTGTCCTGTGTATGAAGACCATAGACGGAAATATCTTTCACCCGAGACACGTTCGATACTCTTGAGGCCTAACTGGGCATTGGGAGGGTGTGTCCATTTCACATGTGTTTCCCATCAAACTAGGAAGCTTATCGAGGCTTCCCTCGTCAACGTCTTGCCTTCCACTCCGCCACCACAGCACCCATTGAAACGATTTTGGGTCGTCTGTGCTGGTAATGGTCCCACTTCTTTGAAGTTTGATGCGCGTGATAGGATGCGTCGCCAGCCGTTCAGTTTGTTGGGAAACTTGTTTTGCTTAGCTTCCTGCGTTATCGGCTGATGGTCCCATCACTGGTCGTCGCTGATGCTCTGGATACAACATGGATCTTATCAAGCTCATGTTAAGATTTCTATTGGGAATCTTATCGCAGCCTTCAACTGCACAATGCGTCGAAGTTTTCCTGCTAGTACTGATACGTGTTACTAACGGAGGCATTCCGCATTGTGAATGCTCTTTTCAATGGAAGAAACCATTCTAACAAGTGCCATGTATACATAGTCGGAGCTGCTCAGTGGCCCCGTCACCATCTGGAATCCTTGACTGCAGGGCTTTTGGGGCCTGCTCCAGTAGCTCAGCCAGGAGTGGCCACAAACACTCATAGAATCTACCAAGGGGGCAACAGAACAGGGTCAGATCGGTCAGATCCAGCCGTGCCTTCCGACCACCCTGGAAAACCAAGACTAACCCATACGTGACATTGACACAGTCCTGTCGGGGCTCCACCACAGGCGGGTAGGACGCTCGCCTCGCGACTGGCAGGTGCAGCGTTCAATGCAGCAGGGATCCTAGAGTTATCTCCCTGGGCAAGGTGCTTAGCCTGACATTGCCTCAACTATTGAGGAGTACAACAGGGTACTGGCGACCAGGTGCGAAAGTCCCCAAAACAAATTATCATGTATTAGAGTAAAAGAAAACATTCCTCTTGTTCTTCCTTCTTCCTTCTTCTTCCTCCTCCTTCCTTCTCTTCCTCTTCCTTCCTTCCTTCCTCCTCCTCCTCCTCCTCCTCCTTTTTAGATCAGCATTTGGCGCAGTGTCTTCACCTGCTGATAACTGTGCGCCGTGATTGAATGCCATGGCTCTATCTCTACTCGAGATGGTTTGATTGTTTCCATCCTTGCACTAGCTAACAAGTTTCAAAATAGGATTACACTTCTTCAAAACCAACAAAGGTAACACATTATGGAAGAAAACACTTTTTAAAGAGAAAAACCCCATGTTGGTGCCATACACCCCTCCAACCATTTTGCACCCCTAGATCAAAATCTCTAAAATCTCACCATGTGAGCCCACACGTGACTTGTGATCTGCAGACAGATTCCCAGGATAAAGTCTATGCTGGGTCAACGAGTCTTTTCGTACTAGAGCTCTTCAACCCGGAACAGCCTTCCCGCCAGTCCGAGGACTGCTCATGCGCTGCCTGTATGCAAATAGGCCCTAAAGACTTGTTTTCAAAAACCTTGCTCAAGTGACTGTGCCAGTAGCTCTAGGAGATAGTAGGTAAATCTGACATCTCGCCAGTAGGTAGGTAAAGGCGAGCACATACCTGAGTCTTAGAGGTTTTTGCCTCCTATTCTTAAAAAGAAACCTTTTTTGTGAGTTGTCCATTTCTCACTACTAAACTCTTGGTTGCAAAGTGTTAGAAGGACGCAGAGGAGGAAGACTGCATACACCTGTTTTGTTTTTGTTGTGTCGTGATGTGATGGAACAGTAGATAACATCTCTCTCTCTCTATCTCTCTCTCTCTCTCTCTCTCTCTCTCTCTATCTCTCTCTCTATCTCTATCTATCTAGCTATCTATCTATCCCTCCCTCCCTCCCTCCCTCTCACTCTCCCTCCCTCCTTTTCTATCTGTCTGTCTGTCTGTCTGTCTGTCTGTCTGTCTGTCTGTCTGTCTGTCTGTCTGTCTGTCTGTCTGTCTGTCTGTCTGTCTGCCTGTCTGACTGTGTGTCTGTCTGTCTGTCTGTCTGTCTGTCTGGGCTTCTGTCTGTCTGTCTCTCTGTCTCTGTCTCTCTGTCTCTCTCTCTCTCTCTGTCTCTCTGTCTCTCTTTCTCTCTCTCTCTATCTCTCTCTCTCTCTCTCTCTCTTTCTCTCCCCCCCCCCCAATCATTTTTTCATGAAAACTTGATTGCGCCTTGTTTGAGCTCCTATGGTAAATAAGGACTTAAAACAATGCTTTAACAAAACCCTTTCGTGAAAAAGCAGATAGGTAAAAACTCCCTGATATGAAGAAAGGAAAAGTAAGGAACAGTAAGAAAAGGATTACTCTTCACTGTAACGAAGCGCAAGGAAAATGGGGTTAATTACCGAAGGGAGGTAGTTGTCTGAAGGGCGGCAACTCCGGAAGGCGAAGTTAGGGAAGGAAGAGCAAGTGGAGTTTCAGGGGAGATAATCAGGGCGGGAGAGTGATCCCAAATACGGCAGGTTTGTTTTCTTGTGAGGAGAGGAACTTCTCAAGTGGGGAGTCTGGCAATCGGGAAGACAGGTTCAGACAGGTGGAGACACATCAAGCCTGCACTCACGTTGGGGGTCTTTTTAGCACCGGTGCACATGGAAAAAGTGACCCAATTGAAAATAATTACAAGTATGACGGAAGCAGAAAAAATAAGGATGAATGGATGGCATAGAAAAATAACCACACTGGAATGTAAACATTCAAAATAGTTTCACACCCGCGTGAGTCGATCGACACCATTTTAAACACGGTGCCACACGATGCTGTAATTGTATAAAACGGTGTGTTACAAGTTTGTGTCCAGTTTAGACATGAACAAATTATATTGTTGTAAACTTGTGTAAAAAGAAATCAGAAACCACAGTAAAAGCAAGAAAAGTCCCCCCACCCCCACCCCCACCTCCATCCCCCCCCCCCCCTTCTGTTATGAGTTAATTTATTTAAATCAGTCTTAAGCTAAGAAAATGCACTAAATCAGGGAGATTTTCTGTCTTGGGTATGATATGAGACGCATTCAGTCCGTGCGTATGTCAAGTTAAAAAAGAGCAAGGATAATTTCCAGCCTTTCTGGGTACGAACAGTGGAGGGGAATTTTTTTTCAGACCTCCCACGTTTTCTCAGAACGCGAGCACCTTGCAGACTCATCAAGCCGACCTCATTCCGAAGGAGAAACTGCTAGGAAATCTAAAACCTCACCTCTGTTTGTTTGAGGTAATGAACCACACGCTCTAAAAAATTATACCACCCTGCTTAGAAATGGGCTTCCTTGAAGCTTGCAGCCGCCAATTCAGTGACTCCGTGTTGGTACAGCGGATGGTAGTGGAGATGTAGTCTTGCGATAGAAATTATTCGATACACTCAGGGAGGTACATATAAGATGTACCTACTTATACACATTGCTAGACTAAGAAATCACACACGTGCACGCACATACGTAAAAGTGTGAAAATGCCGAATTTGACATAGCAACAGACAGCAGAGCAAATAATCTGGGTATGCATGCACACAAACACACACACAGGCACACACAGAGACGCACGCACGCGCGCGCGCGCACACACACATACAAACATGCCCACATACGCGTATAAAACACACACACATACACACACACACACACACACACACACACACTACACACCCATATATATATATATATATATATATATATATATATATATATATATATATATATACACGCATGCACACCAGACACACACACGCACACACACACACACTACACACACACGCACACACACACTACACACACACAATACACACACACACAATACACACACACTGCTCACGCGTGCACACACACACAAACACACACACACACACACAACACACACACACACAATACACACACATACACAAACACACACACACACACTGCACGCACATGCACACTACACACACAACACACACGCACACACACAGCCAGTTTTTAAATGCTGCCTATACAAAATATTGAAATTGGTGCAAGTGCTTCTGGTTAAAATACAAATGTATTCCTTATTAATCGAATAACGATTCACTGCAGTACGGGGAGACACTTTTGAGTAATCCGTAAGACGTCACCTGTGTAAATAAATATGTAATTTTACATGTAATTCTCATCAATAACTGTGTTGAAATGATGACAAAGTGCAAGCTGGTTTTATACCAGACACAAATACATTTGTACAGTACGCAAGGAAAACAGTTCCTGATGCTCTGAAAGTGACACAACGGGAAGCACTCAATTATGAAACACCTCCTGGTGTTAAACACACAAAAATCTTAGATTACTTTTAAACACATGAAAAAGCTATAGTAAGAAGTGCTCGACGACGCAGATAAAATATCAGACTCATACGAAACGCAGTGTGTAAATGCAGTCGAGCAAAAAACAAAATGGTAACGCCGTTTCGACAGTCCAACTGTCACATTCCAACTTTTAAAATATATAACTAAATATTAAAAAAGCGAGACACTGTATCAAATCTTGGCTTGTAGACTCAGAAGCAAGAGGACTGAAACTAAAGCTACAACAGCTTTTTAATTTCAAAACCGGTCTCTGAAGCAAACAATTTCTTTTAAGATGCTGCATCATTTTCAACAAAATGATGGTGCAGGTTTCAAATGATTTTTGGGTGAGACACAGGTCTCCTCACAACATACGGGCACTTTAATGCGACGCGAAGAGGCAGGATACTTGGTCACAGGCATTTTTTTTCTCAGTGCTCTAACAGATTTACAACAAATGTCTTTCGGAGAGAAAAAGAAGAAGGATGACATGATTTCAGACATTTTTTTTAATAAGCTAGTTTCGCACAAGGAGGTACACAGAAATGTCATCGCATTACACCACAGCCCACTATCTTCGTTTCGTCGTGTAGACTTGCAAAAGTGAAAATTTGAAAGTCATACAATATATGATATATATTATAGCGCACGTGCGCACGCACACATAAACTCGCGCACACGCACGCATGCACAGCCATCCATGCAAAGACATGACCGCATTTATATAATTATTAGATCAGGTCCATTTGATATCGTATCTGACTTTATACATTTTTTTTGCAGTCAGATATATTTTGTGGAGAGAAAATATCTTTGATAAGGTCAGAATGGTGGGCGCTGCTTGAGACTGGCATCATCACAGACCTGCTTACACTCAAATACAAATAACAGTATACTTTAACCTCTTGTATTCATCCGTACAAAACTCAGCACACCTGCCATGACTTCAAATTGGCAAAACTCTGCAGCACTGTACAGAGCCAGAGTTTGACATGTGTATACCATTATAGCAGGGTCCGCCAAGCATGACAGTGGTCAGAGTAGTTCCCTTGTAGGGTTTCATGTAGTGATCATGTGACAGTGTTGGGATGCTGACCAGCAAGGGAGGGTTTACACATTTTTCCTACCAAAATACATGTGACCTTGACCAAGGTCAAGGTCATCCAAGGTCATGCAACACAAAGCTGTTAATTCAAGACATAGGAAGCACAATGGTGCTTATTGGCACTTTCTACCATGAGATATAGTCACTTTTAGTGGTTCACTACCCCA
>JAWQFJ010002859.1:0-10000 GCA_034096865.1 Theodoxus fluviatilis
GAGGAGGAGGAGGAGGAGGAGGAGGAGGAGGAGGAGGAGGAGGAGGAGAAGGAGGAGGAGCAGGAGGAGGAGAGATGAGGAGGGGGAGTGAGGCGGAGATGGAGAGAGCATGAGGGGCAAGAGCAGTAGAAGGTGTAAGAGTTGGAAGGAATGCAAAATTCGCATTTTAACAGCAGGGAAGAGGGTACAGCCAAAAGTTTTCAAGTTTACAAATGTAATTATGGCAGAGAGAGCAGACCACACTTTACAGCTTGCTGAACTGATGGGTGAAGCCCTATGAAAGATGAGATATCATTAGCTTCTTCTCATGTGTGCATTTTTGACTGGCAGTGTAACATAACAGTGTGGAAAGGGTTAAATAAATAAATTCCCTCTATCATATCTAAAGTAGTTTTATCATACTTCGGAATTTTGCAGACTTGTCTGGGCGGTATTTGAAATGCATAGTAGTATATTAATGTGTATAATATAATATGTATATCTTGCCACAGCAGTTTCAATCAGCACAGTATTTTGTCCGAACAAAGCCCACACCTCTTTCTTCATTCCTGTCCTTCCAAGAATTCAGAATTAAATGAGTTTTCTTCGCTAAATGCCAACCCCAATCTCAAATGTATTTACTCAATAACTTCTTTGTAATTTCTAGATAGCAAGAAAGGCTCGTGTTTGTTAGTGATGATCATAATCTCAAACAAAGAATTGATTTAAGTGTCTCCAAACCTCATCTGTTCACGTGACCATACATAATATAGAGTTTGCTGTCCCTTGTTTGCTTCCCAAGGACAACGAAGTGAAAATGAAGCCTGACTTACCTCTGTCAGGGTCAGCATCCACAGTAGATGTTGAGGGCACTGG
Organism: Theodoxus fluviatilis; assembly: GCA_034096865.1. Classification (NCBI taxonomy): domain Eukaryota; kingdom Metazoa; phylum Mollusca; class Gastropoda; order Cycloneritida; family Neritidae; genus Theodoxus; species Theodoxus fluviatilis. The sequence continues at coordinate 856 of JAWQFJ010002859.1, forward strand.
TGGACCTGCAGTGCTGTGCAGATCTCCTGCTTCTGTAAGAAACAGTACTATGTGACGTCAGCAACTGTCTTACTGATTGTCAATGTGCATTTTCATGTGAAGGTGCAAATGCACCCACACACACACATACACACACACACACAAACACACACAGACACACACACACACACACACACACACACACACACACACACACACACACACGAGCACATTCACACACTCCTAGACTTATGCATGCATCAATGCACACAAACACATGTTTTTCCACACACAATATGGACGGCAAACAATCAAGGCTCACCAACAGTCATGTCTCCCTGGGAGTCCAGTTCTGCTTCTGTAGGCTTTGCATCCATCATGAACAAGGTTGGTTCTTTTTCCGTGTCAGCACAAAACGCTTCTGTGAGGACAAATGAGGATACGGTTGTAAATAGGCAATGAGAAAGGCGGAGAAGAACAAGGACAGACGTCACAGAGTAGACGAAGTCGAAAAAGAAGAAAGACACGAAGGAGGAGGAGGAGGAGGAGGAGGAGGAGGAGGAGGAGGAGGAGGAGGAGGAGGAGGAGGAGGAGGAGGAGGAGGAGGAGGAGGAGGAGGAGGTGGAGGAATGGCAGGAGGAGGAATGGCAGGAGGAAGAATGGCAGGAGGAGGCGAGGAGGAGGAGGAGGAGGTGGAGGAATGGCAGGAGGAGGAGGAGGAGGTGGAGGAATGGCAGGAGGAGGAATGGCAGGAGGAAGAATGGCAGGAGGAGGAATGGCAGGAGGAGGAATGGCAGGAGGAGGAATGGCAGGAGGAGGAATGGCAGGAGGAAGAATGGCAGGAGGAGGAATGGCAGGAGGAGGAGGAGGAGGAGCAGGAGGAGGAGGAGGAGGAGGAGGTGGAGGAATGAGAAGAGGAGGAGGAGGTGGAGGAATGGCAGGAGGAGGAATGGCAGGAGAAGGAATGGCAGGAGAGGATGGCAGGAGGAGGAGAGGAGGAGGAGCAGGAGGAGGAGGAGAGGAGGAGGAGTGGAGGAATGGCAGGGGGAGGAATGGCAGGAGGAATGGCAGGAGGAGGAGGAGGAGGAGGAGGAGGAGGAGGAGGAGGAGGAGGGATGGAGGAGGAGGAGGAGGATGGCAGGAGGAGGATGGCAGGAGGAGGATGGCAGGAGGAGGATGGCAGGAGGAGGATGGCAGGAGGAGGATGGCAGGAGGAGGATGGCAGGAGGAGGATGGCAGGAGGAGGATGGCAGGAGGAGGATAGCAAGAGGAGGAGGAAGGAGGAGGAGGCAGGAGGAGGAAGGCAGGAGGAGGAAGGCAGGAGGAGGAAGGCAGGAGGAGGAATGGCAGGAGGAGGAATGGCAGGAGGAGGAGGAGGCAGGAGGAGGAATGGCAGGAGGAGGAATGGCAGGAGGAGGAATGGCAGGAGGAGGAATGGCAGGAGGAGGAATGGCAGGAGGAGGAGGAATGGCAGGAGGAGGAATGGCAGGAGGAATGGCAGGAGGAGGAATGGCAGGAGGAGGAATGGCAGGAGGAGGAATGGCAGGAGGAGGAATGGCAGGAGGAGGAATGGCAGGAGGAGGAATGGCAGGAGGAGGAATGGCAGGAGGAGGAATGGCAGGAGGAGGAATGGCAGGAGGAGGAGGAGGAATGGCAGGAGGAGGAATGGCAGGAGGAGGAATGGCAGGAGGAGGAATGGCAGGAGGAGGAATGGCAGGAGGAGGAATGGCAGGAGGAGGAGGAATGGCAGGAGGAGGAATGGCAGGAGGAGATGGCAGGAGGAATGGCAGGAGGATGACATGAGGTATGGCAGGGGGAGGAATGGCAGGAGGAGGGATGGCAGGGGTAGGGATGGCAGGAGGATAGATTGGCAGGAGGAGGAGGAATGGCAGGAGGATGAATGGTAGGGAGGAATGACAGGAGGAGGAGGAATGGCAGGAAGAGGAGGAATGATAGGAAGAGGAGGAATGGCAGGAGGAGGAGGAATGGCAGGAGGCGGAGGAATGGCAGGAGGCGGAGGATAGGCAGGAGAAATGGCCGGAGGAATGGCAGGGGGGGGATGGCAGGAGGAGGAATGGAAGGAGGTATGGTAGGGGGAGGAATGGCAGGGGGAGGTATGGCAGGGGAAGGAATGGCATGGGGATGAATGGCACGAGGAGCAATAGCAGGAGGAGGAGGAGGAATGGCAGAAGGAGGAATAACAGGATGAGAAATGGCCGGAGGAGGAATGGCCGGAGGAGGAATGGCAGAAGGAATGGTAGAAGGAGGAAGAATGGCAGAAGGAAGAGAAATGGCAGGAGGAGGAGGAATGGCAGCAGCAGCAGCAGCAAAAGCAACATCAGAAGAAGAATTTGCTTTCCTGATTTATATTTTATTTTCATATCATAAATTATTTGAAGAATAAAATGCAGTCTCCAAAATGGAAATGCACACATTCTGACTGAGACCTCATGGACGCAAACATAAACTGTGTCTCGTTTTCACAAAAGGAAGCTTATCCCCTCCTGGACGTGTTTGAGCTACGGCCCTGAATAGATGATGGATTATTGGTTGATGATGTTCGCATTTTCATTCAAACTGCCACAACTAATTTGTATCCATGTTGCTGCAACAGTAATGGTCAGCATGCTAAATAGTGTTTTGAATGACACAATATATCAAACAGAGATGGGAAAATGTCCCCAAACGTTATGTTTTAATAATCTATGTTCCATGTAATAACCAACAGAATAAATTATTCCTTTCTGGGTACATTATAAAAGCGTGTCTTCTCGTTAATGGACATTTCTGGAGTTTAATTTGTTGAACTGAAACAAATTCCCGATGAGTGGCTTGATTTGATTCGAGTACAAAGTGTCAGGCAGTCTTGACTGTAAGCACGGCCACATTGAAATACCAATAGCTACACACCTGTAAGCACGGCCACATTGAAATACCCATAGCTACACACCTGTAAGCACGGCCACATTGAAATACCCATAGCTACACACCTGTAAGCACGGCCACAGTGAAATACCCATAGCTACACACCTGTAGGCACGGTCACATTGAAATATCCATAGCTACACACCTGTAAGCACGGCCACATTGAAATACCCATAGCTACACACCTGTAGGCACGGCCACATTGAAATACCCATAGCTACACACCTGTAGGCACGGCCACAGTGAAATACCCATAGCTACACACCTGTAAGCACGGCCACATTGAAATACCCATAGCTACATACCTGGAGGCACGGCCACATTGAAATACCCATAGCTACACACCTGTAGGCACGGCCACATTGAAATACCCATAGCTACACACCTGTAGGCACGGCCACATTGAAATACCCATAGCTACACACCTGTAGGCACGGCCACAGTGAAATACCCATAGCTACACACCTGTAAGCACGGCCACATTGAAATACCCATAGCTACACACCTGGAGGCACGGCCACATTGAAATACCCATAGCTACACACCTGTAGGCACGGCCACATTGAAATACCCATAGCTACACACCTGTAGGCCGAGGCAACGCTGGAGTAGTGTTGTTTCTCACTGTCAGGGAGGACAGCAATGTGACCGTGGGTACTTACTCGCCATCCGATCAGCTGACATTGCATTCTGATGAGAGAGAGAAGACTGCTGTCAGGGGAGTTGACACTGGAGTGTGAAAAATGTCCTAGGAGTGGAACTCGCCCTTCTACGTAAACTTTATTGATTACGAGAAGGCGTTCGACAGTGTGGACAGGCAGACCCTCTGGAAGCTACTGAGACACTATGGAGTGTCGGAAAAGATCACGAGCATCATCAAGAAGTCATACGAAAACATGACGTGCAGGATAGTTCATGGCCGACAACTCACCGACGCCTTTGAAGTACAAACCTGAGTAAGACAAGGCTGCCTGCTTTCACCCTTCCTGTTCCTGTTAGCGATCGACTGAATCATGAATATGTCGACAGACGAGAAACGAAACGGCATCCAGTGGACTCTTTGGAAACAGCTAGACGATCTTGATTTTGCTGATGATCTGGCTCTCCTCTCTCATACCCAACAACAGATGCAGGAAAAGACCAGCATTGTTGGGGGCAACTCAGCAAGCCTGGGCCTCCACATCAACAGAGAGAAAAGAAAGGTTTTCAAGACAAATGCATCCAACAATACACCCATCACAGTTGAAGGCAATGTGCTGGAAGATGTGGACCGCTTCACGTATCTCGGAAGCATTGTAGACAAGCAGGGAGGAACGGATGCAGACGTCAGAACCCGTATCGGCAAAGCCAGAGCAGCCTTCCATCAGATGAAGAAGATCTGGGGATCCAGCGCAATAAGTACTACTACAAAGATCAGGGTCTTCAATACCATCGTGAAGCCGATCTTGCTGTACGGAGCAGAGACCTGGCGAACCACCGTCACCACCATGAAGAAAATCCAGGTCTTCATCAACACCTGCCTCAGGAAGATCCTCAAGATCCGCTGGCCAGAAAAAAATCAGCAATGAAGAACTGTGGCTGAGAACCAGGCAACAGCCAGTTGAGGAAGACGTCCTTCAGAGACGCTGGCGATGGATAGGCCACACCCTTCGCAGACCTGCTTCCAACATCACCAGGCAAGCCCTCACGTGGAACCCACAAGGGAAGAGGAAGAGAGGGCGACCTAGGAACACCTGGCGCCGTGATCTGGAGGCAGACGCAAAGCAGATGGGAAAGACGTGGGGGCAGCTGGAAAGACTCGCCCAGAACCGAGATGCCTGGAGGGTGCTGATTGGCGGCCTATACCCCAGACGGGGTCACAGGCGGAGGTGAGGTGAGGTGTGAAAAATTTTGTGCATAACAAGTTCAAACGCGTAAACGCGCATCCATTGAGATATCCTGTACTTCCTCATCACATGCGTTTGTGTGTGCGCATGCGTTTGTCTATGACTTTGTGTGTGTGTGTGTGTGTGTGTGTGTGTGTGTGTGTGTGTGTGTGTGTGTGTGAGTGTATGAATGTGTGTGTGTATGCTTGTCTGTGTGTGAGTGTGAGTGTGTGCATACACACCACAGGTCTTTACTACACACACGCACACCACACACCACAAGAAGTACTCGACAATACAAAGTGACCGCACACTTATCACATCAACCTTGCTGTCCCATCCACCCACAGTAAAAATAATGAAGGACACTATTTGTCCAACTCAGAAGTCATATGACAGCGACCAGTTGTGAAGCTACAACAGGAAACTGAACACAGGCAAGATAAACACTTGGGGTGATCTATCCACTCGTTCACCTTGAATGTGCTCTATTTTTAGGTGTAAGGTGGGTTACTTCCCTTGATGTTGACTTGGCATACCTCTGAGCAACACCACGGAGTCTCAATTTGTCTAGTCATTCACCTATTTGGAAACGTGAAGGCACATGTGGTGAACAAATGTTTTGCTGGCAAACAGCCCCCATCCAACCCCCTCCCTCCCTCTCTCTCTCTGTCTGTCTGTCTGTCTGTCTGTCTGTCTGCCTGCCTGCCTGTCTGTCTGTCTGTCTGTCTGTCTCTCTCTCTCTCTGTCTCACTCTTTCTCTCTCTCACTCTCTCTCTCTCTCTCTCTGTGTGAATGTGTGTATGAATGTCTGTCTTTACTTTCTGTCTGTCCGTCTGTTTGTCTGACTCTCTGTCTGTCCGGCTGCATGGCTGGCTCTGTCTGCTCGCCTGTCTGCCTGCCTTTCAATCTGTTTGTGTGTCTGTGTGCCCGTCTTTCTGTGTGTGTCTGCCTGCCTGCCCGCCCGCCCGCCTGTCTGTCTGTCCAGCTGTCTGTCACTATCTGTCTGTCTGTCTGTCTGTCTGTCTGTCTGTCTGTCTTTTTTTCTTTCTGTCTGTCTGTCTGTCTGTCTGTCTGTCTGTCTGTCTGTCTGTCTGTCTGTCTGTCTGTCTGTCTGTCTGTCTGTCTGTCTGTCTGTCTGTCTGTCTGCCTGCCTGCCTGTCTGTCTCTCTGCCTGTCTGTCTCTCTGTCTGTGTGTGTGTGTGTGTGTCTGTCTGTCTGTCCGTCTCTCTCTGCCTCTGTGTGTGTGTCTGTCTGTCCGTCCGTCCGTCCGTCCGTCCGTCCGCCCGTCCGCCCGCTCGCCCGCCCGCCCGCCCGCCTGCCTGCCTGCCTGCCTGCCTGCCTGCCTGTCTGTCTGTCTGTTGGTCTTTATGCCCGTTTATCTGTCTGTCTGTCCGTCCTTCCGTATGTTCGTTCGTCCGACTGTAATAATAATAATAATAATATAGTTTATTTACGCCCATACCTTCCCTTGACAGGCAAGCTCATGGCGTTTACAATTAAAAAAAATCAACAATCATACAACCGCTAAACACCACATTCCCACAAAAACTCACACACTACACACATAAACAAAACAAAAACTAAAGTCCAATAGAACAAAATATACAATATACACAGCACTTGCAGGCAAGGTCAAGTAAGGCGAAGCAGCTCAGCAGGAAAGGCGGATCGAAAGAGGTGGGTCTTTAGAGCACTTTTGAACTGGGGCAGAGTGTCAGAATGACGGACTGAGAGAAAAGAAGTACTGGAGACTTTTGTCCAACTTCAAAATTGTATTTCAGAGCTTTCGGGGCCAAGTAGGCTCCTTCTTCAGTGAAGTAAAAGGACTGAGAGAGGGAGACTATTCCAGGTTACAGGTCCAATATAGGAGAAGGCACGCTGTCCTTGAGTTTTCTTGTTACGGCGGGGGACCTTAAGTATTCTAGAGTCAGCAGCTGAGCGTAGAGATCTGTATGGCGTGTAGACTGTAAGAATTTCTGTAAGAGCGTGTGGTGCGGTGTTGTTGATGGCCTTGAAGCACAAAGTAGCAAGTTTATAATCTATCCTCTGAGAGATGGGGAGCCAGTGAAGTGTATGTAGGAGTGGAGAGACATGGGTACGCTTGGGACATCGAAAAACTAGCCTAGCAGCGCAATTCTGAACTTTCTGGAGTTTGTTAAGCAGAGTGTCAGGGATGCCAGCGAGAAGAGAGTTTCCATAGTCGAGACGAGACAGAACAAGTGATATGATGAGCGTTTTGGTGGCCTGCTGAGTAAGATAATGACGAATGGTAGTAGTTTTCCTTAACTCATAATATGCTAACTGACAGACTTTGTTGATATGAGCTCTCATTGACAGGTCATCGTCAAACATGACGCCTAAATTTCTAACAGACATAGAGAAGACGATGTCACTGTGACCAATGGTTAGTATGAGGGCCTGATCCGATTCGCCTCCGCCGCCCACAAGGAGTGCTTCAGTTTTTGAGTCATTGAGTTGGAGCTTGTTCAGGGTCATCCACCGTTTCACGTCAGAGATACAGTGTTCGCTGGTAGAAAGGAGAGAGTGGATTTGACTGGGATGGGAGGAGTTGTAGAGCTGGGTATCATCAGCAAATTCACTGTGAGAGACTGAATGACTATCAATTACATTGGAGAGTGGTTGGGTGTACAGTAGAAACAGCAGAGGACCCAGAACAGAGCCCTGAGGGACTCCGTACTTGAGAGGTGTAGGATCAGAAGCAAAAATCGAGATTGAAACAGTCTGTCTAGGTTCTGAGAGATATGAATGTAGGAAAGAGAGTGCTAAGTTCTCAATGCCAAAAATGTTTCTAAGACGGGTAAAAAGAATTCCGTGGTCTATTGTGTCGAACGCGGCACTCAAGTCAAACAGAGTAAGAAGAGAAACTTTTGGAATCATCAGAAGCAACGAGATCGTTTAGAACACGGAGCAGAGCTGTTTCGGTAGAATGATGAGCACGGTATGCGGATTGAAAACGGGCCAAAAGGACTGTCACTCTGTCTATCTGTTTGCAAGCATGCGTACCTGCCTGTTTGTCTGTCCGCCTGGCTGCCTGTCTGCCTGCCTGATTTTATGTCTGCCTGACTTTTAATCACTCTGTCTGTCTGCCTACCTACCTGCCTGTATGTATGCCCGCCTGCCTGTCTGCATACCTGTCTGCCTGCCTGCCTGCCTACTTGACTGCCTGCCTGCTTGTCTGCCTGCCTGCCTGCTTACTTGCCTGAAAAACTTTCTGCCTGCCTGCTTGTATATCTGTCTGCCTGTCCGTCTGTCTCTCACTCTCAGCATCCACAACACCCCCACACTAACATCACGCCCCCCCCCCCAACACACACACACACACACACACACACAAACACACACACACACATACTAACACAAACACACACACATACCCACACACACACACGCACATACATTCACACACACACTAACACAAACACACACACACACACACACACTCAAACATATGCATATACAATAAGTATTGCACGTACCCACGGACTCATATGCATACACACACACTTTTATGAGCTCCATTAGCGATCTACAGCTATATACTGACTAGAGGAAATTCATATCCTGAGATACTGCACATCAAACACACACGCGCACGCATGCGCTTGTACACACACGCGCGCACGCGCGCGAGCACACAAATACACATGCGCGCGCGCGAGCGCACCATTAACGAACTACATCTATGTCCTGACAACAGGATAGTCACATCCTGAGATACTCCCATCAAATACACGCACGCACGTACACGCTTGCACACACACACACACACACACACACACACACACACACATACACACACACACACAACACACACACACACACACACACACACAAACGCACACCCGCGCGCACATATTTCTTTATCACACACAGGCACACTACATCAACACAGGAAGTGCTCGGCGATGCATAATGACTGCACAAATAACAACAAAGTCCGAAACGTTGCTGTCCCTCCCATTGACAGTAAAAAGGTGGAAGAAAATTGTTTATCCAACTCAAAAGTCTTAATCAAGCGATTACCTCTGAAGCTACAACTGTTAACTGAACACACATGCAAGTCACACACAGACAAACTTACTGTGGGAGGGAGTCGGGTCACTCGAGTATGCGCTATTGTTGGCAGGTGTGTGGTGAATTACGTCCCTTGACGTTGACGCGGCATACTCTTTGTATTATAAGCATATAAGGTTTGTTCACGAGTACTTAGCGCTGCATGAGCGCTTCATGTTGGCAATTGAGCGCTCTCTGCCACTCCTGTACGCCTCAGATTTTGTGCAGCGCTTACTTGTTAAAGGGGAGGTAAATCTTCTGCACCCCATGTTGTGTTGATAGACGCTAAAAAGTGTTTT
>JAWQFJ010002859.1:15000-22500 GCA_034096865.1 Theodoxus fluviatilis
CAGAAAGGCAAAGTTAATGCTGTGCACCTGTCCTGTCTCCCATGCAAGGGCAGGTATTTCCCACAAAGACGAGCACCCCACCTCACCCTCACCCCTCACCCCCAACCCATCAGCCCCATCCCCTGAATCCCACCCCAGCTCCTCCCTCCCCAGCCACAGTACAGCGTGCGTGACATTCCCTGTTGGCGCCAAGCTGCGATCTTTTGAGTATGGACACCTACATCTCCTACAGGCTTGTGTGTGTGTGCATGCCTGCGTGAGTGTGTGTGTGTGTGTGTGTGTGTGTGTGTCGTGTGTGGTGTGCGTGTGTGTGTATGTGTGCGTGTGTGTGTGGTGTGTGTAGTGTGGGCATGTGTGTGGTGTGTGTGTGTGCCGTGTGTGGTGTGCGTGTGTGTGTATGTGTGCGTGTGTGTGGTGTGGGCATGTGTGTGGTGTGTGGTGTGTGTGTGTGTGTGTGTGTGTGTGTGTGCGGGCGCGCGCGTGTGCGCATGCGCACGCGCGTGTGTCTAAATGAGTGCGTGTGTGTGTGTGTGTGTGTGGTGTGGTGTGGTGTGGGGTGTGTGTGTGTGTGCGGGGGCGCGCGTTTGTGCGCGCGCATGTGCGCGTGTGTGTCTAAATGTGTGTGTATGTGTGTGTGTGTGTGTGTTTGTGTGTGTGTTGCGTGTGTGTGTGTGCGTGTGTGTGTATGTGTGTGTGTGTCGTGCGTGTGTGTGAGCGTGTGTGTGTGGTGTGTGTGGTGTGGGCATGTGTGTGGTGTGTGTGGTGTGTGAGTGTGTCGTGTGTGGTGTGTGTGTGGTGTGTGTGGTGTGGGCATGTGTGTGGTGTGTGGTGTGTGTGTGTGTGTGTGTGTGTGTGTGTGTGTGTGTGTGTGTGTGTGAGTTTGCGCGAGTGCGGTTGTGTGAGCGTTTGCGTTTGTGTGCATGTGTGTTTGCATATGTGTGTGTGTGTGTGTTTGTATGTGTGTGTGTGTGTGTGTGAGTTTGCGCGTGTGCAGTTGTGTGAGCGTTTGCGTTTGTGTGCATGTGTGTTTGCCTATATATATGCGTGTGTGTGTGTGTGTGTGTGTGTGTGTGTGTGTGTGTGTGTGTGTGTGTGTGTGTGTGGTATATCTTATCTGTGTTTGAGCTCAGCTTGTTGGAAGACGTATGTTCACCCTCTAGCTTGCTGTGGGTCGAAGTGAGTCGAGATGACGCCTGCCCGCTGCCTGCCTTCTGTGAGGAGACGTGATAGAGCGTCTTAGCCACCGTCCCAGACTCGTCAGTTGCGTGGGAGACAAAGGGTTAGGGTTGGGGCTAGGACAGATTCTTGCGTCCCCCTTTTGCGCGTNNNATTTAAGAATCCTGAGCGAAGCACATGTTAAAAGACAAATTGTTTTGGTTTATCAATAATCTTCCAGAGACCTTACTGGGGATTGCACGAACAGCCATAATGCTGCAAAGCTGTGCACTCACATGTGCTACAGTGTCGAAGAATGAAATATGTGAAATTCCAACACACGACACCAGTCCTAACTCGCTCACGCTGATTTGGCTACTCAAAGAGAAACATGTCATAGGGGTCAATCGGGGTCACTCACATGTTTTTGCTGACCTTCGTGCCAGGGAAAAAAATCATACGCTCAAATAATTAGCCTGCAGAACAATTTCAGAGATGATTTTCTCAAACCATGGCTGACACAGCTATCTTCAAATTTGACGAAAGTTTGACCATGCCGATCGTTCATTGTTCTAGAATACCAACATATAAAATATATCCAAAAGATTAAGAAAAAAAAAAAAAAAAAACTTTCCTTCCCAACACACAAATCAAGTTCGGACTGGTTTAGACGTGGCTAGTCACATGTGACACTAACACTAACACTGTACATTCATCTAAAAAGGAAACGTGAGGAAAAGAGTGACTGATCAGAACCCTCCTGACCTGAGCTGAAGTCCGGCGTGTCGGCAGAACGTGGTCCTGGCATCAACAGTCTGGCAATTCCCTCTGCTGCATTCCCTGCACAGAAAAAAATATGTTATCGTATGTGGTCATATATGTGCTGTATTTACTTATTCCCCTAAAACTTGGTAACGCTTGAAAAAAGTCATCTAGTGGAAGACTGTTAGAGTTAAAGTCAGCATTTGTAGTAACACTGTACACACCGTATTCGCCCAATTACGAAGTCCAGATGACCACAGATTGCTATGAGTCATACTCATACTGAGCATCCTGCCACAATCTCACACACAGTGCCACATCGGTCCTCCAATTATCTTAACAAACGATGTTTGACTCTAATACGGTTTTTTCAGTGTTTGTGTCCGTCTGTGTGTCTATACAATGCCAGCAATCACGAACATTACTAGAGCACAGTTAGAGTAAAACGCAATGGCAGGCCATGATTCCACCTTCGTATTAACCACGTTTATTCAAATCGCTATTGGGAAGCTTGATGAGTCCAGTTTGCCACCCCCAACCTACCAAGGGTATCACGTGTACTATCAAGTCATACATCTTAACACTTCTGACGGCCAAGACATCGATGTCTCACAGACATATGACTCAAAGCAGCATCCTGTCCCTTCCTCACTGTCCTTGCCAAGGTTCCTGAGATTGTTGCCTCAATTTCACGACTCAAGCCACTCCACAGCCTAAACTTTACTCTCATTTTCCTACTCCGGCTATTCCATACCACCCCAATAAAGAAGGAAATTACCTATTGTACCTAAGACTATTTCAATGATCCGGTCTTGACAATCATGGATCTAATGAGGCGAGCATTAATAACTGTCGCAAAATATTTTCCACAAAAATACTTCATTATTTTGCAGAGCATATTGATCACTTTTAAACACTCCTATTCATAATACATGCCAGGATTTCTTGTACCATTTCATGTCCTGGAGAGTTCAACACCCGCCCTGTCTGTGACGGTGCTACTTTACATAAAGGATGGATGGATTGGTATGGATGGATGGATGCCTGAATGGTTTGCGATGGCGATTGGATGGTGGGATGGACGGACGGATCGGAATGGAGGAGGATGGATGATGGAGTTGATGATGGATCGAATGGAGATGCGGTGAATGGTTGGGATAGGTGGATGCATGGATGGATGGATGAATGGATGGATGGATGGATGGATGGATGAATGGATGGATGGATGGACGGACGGACGGATGGAAGGACGGATGGATGGATAGATGAATGGATTCAATCATTAAACTTCCAACATTTACTCCAACCGGCTTTCATACAGGTAGAAAGTGACAACAGCAGAGTATCTGTCCAAGCCAGGAACACTTTCTGACCTGAGCTGGATCCTGACTGGATTGCAGGATGTGACCCCGACCTCAGCTGCCTGGCTATTTCCTGTACTGCACCCCCTGTAGAAAGAATGGTTGCAGTTATCAAAGCGTTATTGTGTAATAATGTGTGTAGTGTATGTGTGTGTGTGTGTGTGCGTGTGTGTGCGTTCATGCGTGTGTGCATGTTAGTATATGTGTATTTGTGTACATGAGTGTTTGTTTGCGTGCATGTGAGTGTGTGTATATGCATATATGAATGCATATGTATATATGGTTATATGTGTATGAGCATATGTGTGCGAGTGCAAGTGCTAGAGCGTGTGCATGATTGTGTGTGAGTATGTGTAGTATGCGTGTGTGTGCGTGTGTGTGTGTGTGTGTGTGTGTGTGAGTGTGTGTGTGTGCGTGTATGTATGCGTGCATGCACGCGCGCACTCGTGTGCATGTGTGTGTGTGTGTTTGTGTTTGTGTGTGTATGTGTGTGTGTGAATGTGTGAGTGTGTGTTGTGTGTGTGTGTGTGTGTGTTTGCATGCATATGTGTGTATGTGTGTGTGTGCATGCGTGCGTGCATGTGTCGTGTGTGTAAGCAGGTTGGATACAATCAATGCTATGCTGCATCACAGCTGCTCAGCCAGTCTCTTTGACGAGAGATCAAGAGGAATGAAGATTAAGCAGGGAGGGAGACAAGCAGGCAGTCAGACTGCAGACTTACGTGTAAAGACAGCTCGGTCCACGTTGTAGACATTCCTGGTGCTCATGTCGTATGCGACGCCAGTGATGTTGCCTGACATGTCTCCTGACGTGTTCACATGGATGTTGGCAGGCGGGGCAGGCAACTCCACAACACCACCTGCAATGGTTATCTCCCTTGAAACATATGTGTTTATCTTTGTATAGCAATCAGCTGCACCATACATGTCATCATGCAGGCATTTCAGTGAGGTCTCCTTATCTACAACAATAACTTGTCATTGATTTCAAAAAAGATCAACAGGATTGTAACAACATTATTTCTCTACCGTCAAGAAGGAAAACAGCAATATAATTCCTGCACTTATTGCAACCTATACACAAAAAGAACAAAACAACTGTCAACATGACAACAACAACAATTACGATGACAACAACAAATTAAAAGAGGTATGGACAAGTGTAAAAGGACAGGTGACAAACTGCATGTTTTCATGCGCAGTAGGATTCACTTCTTGCATAAGTCTTAGGCCAAACAAGGTACTAAAGCTACCACTGTCTAACATCAACCTGTCTTAGTAACGTGTTGGAGAAGGGGCTTCTATCGTGTGATTTAGGAAAGCTCGATTGTTGCAACAGCAAAAATTCCACTCACGCTCTGTCTGGAGTCTGGCTGCAGAGTAAGATACGGGCACCTCATTAGGGCTGGTCCTCTGAACAGCAAGAGACTCTGTAAGCAACAGGAGAGAGTTAAGGGGAGACCTGGCTATCAAAGCATATATTTTTTTACTGAAATGAGTTGTCCCACATTTATGCATGGTAAATGAAAGATATAGATGACAACAATAAAACTGCTTTTGATTCAATGAGGGAGACAAAAGTAGGCAAATAGTTAATTATTCAAAGTGGCCACCATAACAAGATATTTAGCATTAAAAGAAATTAGCACTCAAATACCATATACAGCCAAATTAAACTTTTTTCTTAGATTTTTAATTTCAGTATCGAAAGATTATCACATTATTATGGGGAAATACTTAATAGTTTAGGAATGGATATTACATACTAAAATGACTGAAAAAAGTAAGCTTATCTGCTATACTAGAGGCTAGGACCATAAAACCATATGAAAAATGTTGCCACAGATCTATATAATGATCGGAACATTTTCTGCTTAATTTCAAGTTCACAAAAATAAGCTTTTTAAAAAGAAAAAGTGACTAGAAGAAAACTCTCGAAAACATGCCTTTTCCATCTTTTGTACAATTCAAACAGTGCTGATGAAAATATTCAGGTGGGTAAGTTTTGTCATTTGCATTTTATATGATTTCAATGATGCGTTTATGTGAAGAGGCTATTGAAATTACACTGCAGATGGTTGAAAAAAATATATAATGCTCATGAATCAAAATCAACAGAATTTGACATTTTGACCATGTTCATACCCATGTCTCCCCTTAAAAATATTGTGAACAAGACTCGTTGTCTGAAAGGCTATCTCAGCAAGGAACCTTGTGCTAAAAGATTTCACAACTCCACAGTTTCGCTACCCAGCCTATTAAAGGTAATACTGTTATTAAACACCCTTTTGAGATAATGACTGCCTTACATCTGCCATCAAAGTACTCCTGCTCCTCCTCCTTTTCATCGTCCCTTTCCTTCTCCTCCATTGCTCTCCCGCCCCCCGCCTCCATCTCCCCTATTCCGCCCTTCTCCCTCCTTCTGTTGTTGCTGCAGTTGTTTGTTGTTTTTTGGGGTGGGGATGGGGCTTAACAAAAATACGTCACTTCTACAGATAAGCAAAGACGTCAAAATAAGAATGTTATTTAGAAACAAATGTATATAGCAGTTATTGCATGTAATAACAATTCACTAAGGGAGGGAAATGTATAATTGCTATGCAGTAGACATAGTGGGGGGAAAAGGTCAGGAATGGGGGAAGGGGGGGGGGGGGTGGGGGGGTTGGGTTGGGTCTAGATGTATTAAGAGAAGGGCTTTTCTAGTCATGATTTGAACTTGTATAGGTAATGTGATGACCACTTGCTCAGTAATTGATCTAGTGTTTTCTTTCCTAAAGCACTTTTTTTCTTCTATTCTATGTGTAGACGGGAAGACTTGCTTGGAGGATTCTGAAGTGATTTTATAATTATGACATCTGGCTTGATAAACATGTGTTTTGCTAATTTTAGAATAATATTTGCAATGGGCAAGGCCGAATTTACCTCCAAAGAATATAAAATGTCAAATGTTGCCTTTCTGTTTTCTAGATATTGCTGTGTTTGTACCAAACATTTTTATTCATTTGACACTCCCATAATAAATGTTCTTGTGTTTCAACACAAGACAGCGAAATCAACAAAAGTAATTAATATGATTTTCCTTTTCTCAGAATGAAGGGGTTTGAAGATTTGAACTGAAAGGTCCTAAGTTGACAGTCTGTTGTACACTGCTTTGGCATAGTATACAATTTTATCTCAGTAAATTTTATTGCTATTAATTTTCCCCATAGCAGAAAATTTTCTGCTGTTGTCAGTGGAGACCACGATCACACTATGAAGTCAACTCAAGTCTGTCTTTAAGTTCTATTTGTTCTTTTGACCACACTGAAAAATACAGCTCGATCTTCCTTTTGTTTTGCTTTCCAAGGACAACCAAGTCAAAATGAAGCCTGACTTACCTCTGTCAGGGTCAGCATCCACAGTAGATGTCGAGGGCACTAGTGGACCAGCAGCACTGTGCAGATCTCCTGCTTCTGTAGGCAACATATCAATGTGACAGCATCAGCAACTTTCTCACTGACTGACAGTGCACATCATCATGTGATGGTGCTAACAAAGAGTGACGACAAGATGGGCTGCTAGTTTATTTTTCAGGCTGTAAACGACCAACACAGAATGACAACAACACTGTTCCTTAAGCATTACATCACCCCAAAGGCTGTTATTGTCGATGTTGCTCTTGTTGTTACTTAGTCCCTTTAACCTCTAAGGTTGGCCCAACATTTACTTAAAAAGTTGCACAAACACAATAAAATCATTCCACAAAGTTTTAACTCCATCATTCAGTCAGTGCATTTGGCATACACAGTATGTTATCTGTCATGCTGTTTCTTAATACAGCTCCAAGAAATAATATAGGAAAGTTTGTCCATGGTTCGACAGCGAAAGTCCTCTAAACATCCAGGGCTGATGTTATCCGACAGTACAGCATTCACAGAAGGTCCATCACATTTCCAGCCTTCTGACATGCATACAGAGACAGACAAAACAAGGACATAGACTCACCTGCATCTTCCACAGATTCGGACAATGACCCGTGGAGAGGTTGGACGGGAGATACTGCCTCCACTTTCAAACATTAAAGGAATAGAATTTTGCTTAACACTCACACTCTCGAATGACAAAGACATGTGCAGCATGCAATCAACAATTACAAACTCATGATGAAATGATGCGATGTAGTCACGTTACTACGTAGATGTTCATCATTTGTTGAGGAGGAGGAAGAGGGAGGAGGAGGAGG
>JAWQFJ010002859.1:25000-51445 GCA_034096865.1 Theodoxus fluviatilis
GGGGGAGGAATGGCAGGGGGAGGAATGGCAGGGGAAGGAATGGCAGGAGGTGGAATGGCAGTCGGAGGAATGGTAGGGGGAGGGTTGGCAGGGGGAGGAATGGCAGGAGGAGAAATTGGCAGGAGGAGGAATGGCAGGAGGAGGAGGAGGAGGAGGAGGAGGAGGAGGAGGAGGAGGAGGAGGAGGAGGAGGAATGGTAGAAGGAGGAATGGCAGGAGGAAGAATGGTAGAAGGAGGAATGGCAGAGGAAGGAATAGCAGGAGGAATGGCAAGAGGAGGGATGGCAGGGGGAGGAATGGCAGGAGGAGGAATGGCAGGGGGAGGAATGGCAGGAGAAGGAATGGCAGGAGGAGGAATGGCAGGAGGAGGAATGGCAGGAGGAGGAATGGCAGGAGGAGGAATGGCAGGAGGAGGAATGGCAGGAGGAGGAATGGCAGGAGGAGGAATGGCAGGAGGAGGAATGGCAGGGGGAGGAATGGCAGGAGGAGGAATGGCAAGAGGAGGGATGGCAGGGGGAGGAATGGCAAGAGGAGGGATGGCAGGGGGAGGAATGGCAGGGGGAGGAATGGCAGGAGGAGGAATGGCAGGGGGAGGAATGGCAGGAGGAGGAATGGCAGGAGGAGGAATGACCAGAGGAGGAATGATCAGAGGAGGAATGGCAGAAGGAATGGCAGAAGGAGGAAGAATGGCAGGAAGAGGAAGAATGGCAGAAGGAATGGCAGAAGGAGGAAGAATGGCAGGAAGAGGAAGAATGGCAGAAGGAATGGCAGAAGGAGGAAGAATGGCAGGAAGAGGAAGAATGGCAGAAGGAATGGCAGAAGGAGGAAGTATGGCTGAAGGAGAATTGGCCGGAGGAGGAATGACAGGAGGAGGAATGGCAGGAGGAGGAATGGCAGAAGGAATGGCAGGAGGAGGAGGAATGGCAGGAAGAGGAAGAATGGCAGAAGGAAGAGGAATGGCAGGAGGAGGAGGAATGGCAGCAGCAGCAGCAGCAAAAGCAGCATCTAAAGCAGAATTTGCTTTCATGATTTATATTTTAATATCATATCTATCATACATTATTTGAAGAATAAAACTGCAGTCCCCAAAATGGAAATGCATACATTCTGACTGAGACATCATGGACGCAAACATAAAATGTGTCTCGTTTTCACAAAAGGAAGCTTATCCCCTCCTGGACGTTTTTGAGCTACGGCCCTGAATAGATGATGGATTATTGGTTGATGATGTTCGGATTTTCATTCCAACCGCCACATAAATCATTTGTATCCATGTTGCTGCAACAGTAATGTTCAGCACGCTAACTAGTGCTTTGAATGACACAATATATCCAACAGAGATGGAAAGTGTCCCCAAACGTAATGTTTTAAATAACCTATGTTCTATGCAATAACCAACAGAATAAATTCTTTCTTTTTGGGTACATTATAAAAGCGTGTCTTCTCGTTAATGGACATTTCTGGAGTTTCATTGGCTGGACTGAAACAGACTCCCAGTGAGTGGCTTGATTTGATTCCAGTACAGGGTGTCAGGCAGTCTTGACTGTAAGCACGGCCACAGTGAAATACCCATAGCTACACACCTGGAGGCACGGCCACAGTGAAATACCCATAGCTACACACCAGTAAGCACGGCCAAATTGAAATACCCATAGCTACACACCTGTAAGCACGGCCACAGAGAAATACCCATAGCTACACACCTGTAGGCACGGCCACATTGAAATACCCATAGCTACACACCTGTAAGCACGGCCACAGTGAAATACCCATAGCTACACACCTGTAGGCACGGCCACAGTGAAATACCCATAGCTACACACCTGTAGGCACGGCCACAGTGAAATACCCATAGCTACACACCTGTAAGCACGGCCACAGTGAAATACCCATAGCTACACACCTGTAGGCACGGCCACAGTGAAATACCCATAGCTACACACCTGGAGGCACGGCCACATTGAAATACCCATAGCTACACACCTGTAGGCACGGCCACATTGAAATACCCATAGCTACACACCTGTAGGCACGGCCACATTGTAATACCCATAGCTACACACCTGGAGGCACGGCCACATTGAAATACCCATAGCTACACACCTGTAGGCACGGCCACATTGAAATACCCATAGCTACACACCTGTAGGCACGGCCACATTGAAATACCCATAGCTACACACCTGTAGGCACGGCCACATTGAAATACCCATAGCTACACACCTGGAGGCACGGCCACATTGAAATACCCATAGCTACACACCTGTAAGCACGGCCACATTGAAATACCCATAGCTACACACCTGTAAGCACGGCCACATTGAAATACCCATAGCTACACACCTGTAGGCACGGCCACAGTGAAATACCCATAGCTACACACCTGTAGGCACGGCCACATTGAAATACCCATAGCTACACACCTGGAGGCACGGCCATATTGAAATACCCATAGCTACACACCTGTAGGCACGGCCACATTGAAATACGCATAGCTACACACCTGTAGGCACGGCCACAGTGAATACCCATAGCTACACACCTGGAGGCACGGCCACATTGAAATACCCATAGCTACACACCTGTAAGCACGGCCACATTGAAATACCCATAGCTACACACCTGTAGGCACGGCCACATTGAAATACCCATAGCTACACACCTGTAAGCACGGCCACATTGAAATACCCATAGCTACACACCTGGAGGCCGAGGCAACGCTGGGGTAGTGTTGTTTCTCACTGTCAGGGAGGACAGCAATGTGACCGTGGGTTCTGACTCGCCATCCGATCAGCTGACATCTGCATTCTGATGAGAGAGAGAAGAAGGCTGTCAGGGGAGTTGACACTGGAGTGTGAAAACTGTTGTGCATAACAAGTTCAAACGCGTAAACGCGCATCCACTGAGATATCCTGTACTTCCTCATCACATGCGTGTGTGTGTGCGCATGCGTTTGTCTATGAGTGTGTGCTTGTGTGTGTGTGTGTGTGTGTGTGTGTGTGTGTGTGTGTGTGTGTGTCCGTGTGTTTATGTATGTGTGTGCTTGTGTGTATGTGTGCTTGTCTGTGTGTGAGCGTGAGTGTGTGCATACACACCACATATCTTTACTACGCACACGCACACCACACAACACAAGAACTACTCCACGATACAAAATGACCGCGCACTTATCACATCAAATCTAACTGCAATCCGAAACCTTGCTGTCTCATCCAACCACAGCAAAATGGATGAAGGAGCCTATTTATCCGACTCAGAAGTCGTATGACAGCGACCAGTTGTGAAGCTACAACAGGAACTTGAATACAGGCAAGACAAACACTTGGGGGGAGCCTGTAGCGGCCAAAACAGTAACCTGGCAAAAACAGTAACCGGAAGTCATCGCAGAGTTATCTGCTCGGGACGTGCTGAGAATTCCACTCTAAAAAGAGACGGCACCCGCCACTCCGCCTGACTGACTTAGCACGCCCGGGGAGTTATGCTAAGATCCGGCCGCGTAAATATATCTGCGTTTTGTGACAAACGTCTTTCTCGGCGGTACTGTACTCCATGCACCTTAACGGTGCGCGTGATTCGGGTGTAATCTTAAGCTAAACGACGTTTATTGGCGCTGCTGAAATGGTCGAAGTCGGAAACATTCGGAACGTCGTTTAGCTTAAGATTACACCCGAATCACGCGCACCGTTAAGGTGCATGGAGTACAGTACCGCCGAGCAAGACGTTTGTCACAAAACGCAGATATATTAACGCGGCCGGATCTTAGCATAACTCCTCGGGCGTGCCAAGTCAGTCAACGGTCGCGTTTTATAAAACCAGACTACAAATAGACTACAGGGAGGTGAATCCTATATTATTTCCGGCAGGGGAGACGGCTTTACACGGGGAAAAACTTTTTTGAACGCTACATCACGTGTTAAACTACACAAATGCACCAAAACCTCGTAAAGCAACTAATGCGTCGTTTGTCGGAATATATTCCATGCGAAGAACAGGTGCAGGAGCGGTAAATTGCATAAAGCACGTCCCTCGCAGATAACTCTGCGATGACTTCCGGTTACTGTTTTGGCCAGGTTACTGTTTTGGCCGCTACAGAGCCTATCCACTCGTTCACCTTGACTGTGCTCTATTTTTAGGTGTAAGGTGGGTTACTTCCTTTGATGCTGACATGGCATACCTCTGAGCGACAGCACAGAGTCTCAATTTGTCTAGTCATTCACCTCTTTGGAAACGCGAAGGCACCTGTGGTGAACAAATGTTTTGCTGGCGAACAGCCTCCACCCTCTCTCTCTCTCTCTCTCTCTCTCTCTCTCTCTCTCTCTCTCTCTCTCTCTCTCTCTCTCTCTCTCTCTCTTTCTCTCTCTCTCTCTCTCTCTCTCTTTCTCTCTCTCTCTGTATGTCTCTCTCTCTCTCTCTCTCTCTCTCTCTGTCCGGCTGGCTGGCACTGTCTGTTTGCCTGCCTGCCTGCCTGCTTTTCAGTCTGCGTGTATGTATTTCTGTCTGTCCGCCTGCATGCTTGTCTGTCTGTCTGCTTGCCTGCCTGTCTGTTTGTCTGTCCAGCTGTCTGTCTGTCTGCCTCTGTCTGTCTGTTTGTCTGTATGTCACTCTATCTGTGTGCAAGCATGCCTACCTGCCTGCCTACTTCCCTGCCTGAATCTATGTCTGCCCGTCTATCAGTCAGTCTGTCGGTCTGCCTGCCTGCCTGTATGTATGCCTGCCTGCCTGTCTGTCTACTTGCCTGCCTGCCTGCTTGTCTGTTTGTCCGGCTGCCTGCCTGCCTACTTGTCTGCATGCCTGCTTGTATGAATAACTTCCTGCCTGCCTACCTGTTTGTCTGCATGCCTGCCTGCCTACCTGCTTGCCTGCCCGACTGTCTGTCTGCCATTCTGTCTGTCTCTCACTCTCTGCATCCAAACACACCAACCACCCACCCCCCCCCGCACACATACACACACAAACACACACACAATCACACACA
The DNA here is from genome assembly GCA_034096865.1 of Theodoxus fluviatilis. Lineage (NCBI taxonomy): Eukaryota > Metazoa > Mollusca > Gastropoda > Cycloneritida > Neritidae > Theodoxus > Theodoxus fluviatilis. The sequence goes on from JAWQFJ010002859.1 coordinate 29,975, forward strand.
GACTCATTAACTTCTGATCGTACACACAGTCGCGCGCACACACACTATCGCGAGCACCATTAGCAATCTACAGCTATGAACTGACTAGAGGTCATTCATATTCTGAAATACTGCACCTCAAATGCACATTTGCACGCACGCGCTTTTATACACACACGCACGCACATATACACACAGACACACACACACAAACACACACAAACACACACATACACACACACACACACACACACACACACACACCACAATTATTTGTCACATACATCAACACAGGAATCGCTCGGCGATACAAAATGGCTGCGCAAATACAATGCAGCGAAACTACAACTACAGTGGGAAACCTTGCTGTCCCTCCCACCGTCAGTAAAAAAGATGAAGGACATGATTTATCCAACTCAAAAGTCATTAATGAAGCGAACAGTTCTGAAGCTACAACTGTTAACTAAACACACAGGCAAGACAAGTGAGTCAGTGAGTGGATAGTGTGTTATGGCCTATCAGCCTATGTAGGTTATATAAGGCCATTAAGCATGAAAACCACTTGAACAGTATACAGTAAACGCGAAATCAAGTCACGGTGTCCATAATTATTCGCCTCTTACGAACCACGTGGGGAGACGCGATGGGTCAATTCTTACCCCGAACCCACAGGGGGTCAATTCTTACCCCGAACCCACAGGGGGACAGGCAAGACAAACCGGAGGGAGTGGAATCACTCGTGCAATTTGACTGTGTGCTATTTTTGGCAGGTGTGTGTTGAGTCACTACCCTTGATATTGACTTGGCATACTTCCTTGTAAAAGCATGCAGTCTCGATTTGTCTAGTCATTCGACTCTTAGGAAACGCGAAGGCACTTGTGGTGAAGAGATTTGTACCTGGCCGACAGTCCACGAAACTAATTCTCTCTCTCTCTCCCTCCCTCCTCCCCCCCCCCATGTGTGTGTGTGTGTGTGTGTGTGTGTGTGTGTGTGTGTGTGCGTGCGTGTGTGTGTGTGCGTGCGTGCGTGATCGTCTGTTCGCCTCCCTCCCTGTTTCCATGTCTGTCTGTTTGTCTCTCTGTCTGCCAGTCTGCCTGCCTTTCTTTCTATCAGTCTGTCTTTTTGTCTGTCCGTCCGTCAGTCTGTCTGCCCGCCCACCTGCCTGCCTGTCAGGCTTCCTGCCTGCCTGCCTGACTGCTAGCCTGTATGTCTGCCTGCAAAACTACAACTTGAGTCGGAAACCTTGCTGTCCCACACACCGTCAGTAAGAAAGATGCAGAACATGATTTATCCAACTCAAAAGTCACAAAGAAGCGAACACTTCTAAAGCTTCAACTGAAACTGAACACACAGGCAAGACAAACACAGACAAACTCACTGCGGGAGGGAGTGGAATCACTCGTGCAATTTGACTGTGTGCTATTTTTGGCAGGTGTGTGTTCAGTTACTTCCCTTGATGGTGACGTGGCATTCTTCGTTTTAAAAGTACGCAGTCTCGATTTGTCTAGTCATTCGACTCTTAGGAAACGCGAAGGCACTTGTGGTGAAGAGATTTGTACCTGGCAGACAGTCCATGAAACCCTCTGTCTGTCTCTCTCTCTCTCTCTCTCTCTCTCTCTCTCTCTCTCTCTCTCTCTCTCTCTCTCTCTCTCTCTCTCTCTCTCTCTCTCTCTCTCTCTCTCTCTCTCTCTCTCTCTCCCTCTCTCTCTCTCTTCACTCTCTCTCCCCTCTCTCTCTCTCTCTTCACTCTCTCTCTCTCTCACTCTCTTCCCTCTTCTCTCTCTCTCTCTCTCTCTCTCTCTCTCTCACTCTCTCTCCTCTCTCTCTCTCTCTCTCTCTCTCTCTCTCTCTCTCTCTCTCTCTCCCTCTCTCTCTCTCTCTCTCTCTCTCTCTCTCTCTCTCTCTCTCTCTCTCTCTCTCTCTCTCTCTCTCTCTCACTCTCTCTCCCTCTCTCTCTCTCTCTCTCTCTCTCTCTCTCTCTCTCTCTTCTTCTCTCTCTCTCTCTCCTCTTCTCTCTCTCTCTCTCTCTCTCTCTCCTCCCTCCCTGCTTCCCTCCCTCCCTACCCCTACCCCTCTCCCTCTCTCTCTCAATATGATGACGTTAAAAAAACGTGGCTGTGTATATCCACAATGCTATTAATCGTCGAGAGGAAAACTGCAGTTGATATGACACATCAATCTGTACTTTCTTGAGCAAAAATTGTAATGGGCGGTCGCCCTAAAGACAATAAAAAGCAAAACTCTCTCTCTCTCTCTCTCTCTCTCTCTCTCTCTCTCTCTCTCTCTCTCTCTCTCTAGCTTTCTCTCTGTGCGGGTGTACGTACTGTCCACCTTACTGCCTGTTTCCCTGTCTCCCTCCCTGTCTGCCAGTCAGCTTTTCTGCCAGTCTGCCTGCCTGTAAGCCTGCCTGTTTGCCTCTCATTATGTCAGTCTGTCTCTGTCTTTGTGTCTGTCCGTCCGTTAGTCTGTCTGCCCGCCCACCTGCCTGTATGCCAGCCTGTCTGCCTGCCTGCCTGTCTATCTGGCTGCCTGTCTATCTGCCTGCCTGTCTATCTGGCTGCCTGTCTATCTGGCTGCCTGTCTATCTGGCTGCCTGTCTATCTGGCTGTCTCTCACTCTCTGCGTCCACAACACACAAACATACATGCGCGCGTGGGCGCACCATTAGTGAACTAGATATATCTATGTCCAGACTACAGGACAGTCACATCATAAGGTACTGCACATCAAATACACGCATGCACGGACACACACACACATACACACACAAACACACACACACACACACACACACACACACACACACACACACATCACAGCTCTTGATCACATAACATGCACACCATATCAAAACAGAAGTGCTTGGCGATACAAAATGGCTGCGCAAATAACAACACAGCGAAACTGCAATTACAATCCAAAACACATTCTAGTTCACTAAAGAATTCGCCTAACGGCGAAAATGTCTCTAGCACAGCTCATATCACGTGATGGAAGGATTTCGTCCGAAATATGCAAATGGCGGTCATTGGAGAGGCTTGTGAGATAGCCGATCTGCTTAAATTGCTCCCTGTCGTTAAAAGTAGTTCTAAAACTACTTCGCACAAAACTCATAACATACTTTTGTTAATGCAATAAACAAGCGTTTATTCGATAAAATAAAATGTTCGTGTTGAAATGGAAACAAGTTTTGACATCTGAATGATTTCTGTAAAAAAAAGTGGAGAAAAAATAGTATCAGAACGAACTATTTTTGGGCGCATTGCTGTAATGCGAACGGTCAAATCTACTACGCATTCAGTGCGAACTGTGCCTGAGTCACTACTGACTCGGGTTCACAGAATGTCCGAAACCTTGCTGTCACTCCTACCGCCAGTAAAAAGGATGAAGAACATTATTTTATCCAACTCAAAATCGAGCGAACACTTCTGAAGCTTCAACTGAAAACGAACACACAGGCAAGACAAATACAGACAAACTCACTGCGGGAGGGAGTCGAATCATTCGTGCAATTTGACTGTGTGCTATTTTTGGCAGGCGTGTTCAGTTACCTCCCTTGATGGTGACGTGACATACTTCCTCTTAAAAGCATGCAGTCTCGATTTGTCTAGTCATTCAACTCTTAGGAAACGCGAAGACAATTGTGGTGAAGAGATTAATTTTGTTCCTGGCCGACCGTCCACGAAACTCTCCCTCTCTCCCTCATCTCTCAGTTTGTCTTCCAGCCCACCTGCCTGTCTGTCAGCCTGCCAGCCTTTCATTCTGTCAGTCTGTCTTTCTGTCCGTCAGTCTGCCAGCCCTCCTGCTTGTCTGCCTGCTTGCTTCTCTGTCTGCCTGTCTGTCTCTCACTCTCTGTATTCACAACACTCATATCATGAGATACTGCATGTAAAATAAACACACGCACACACGCGCTTGTATACACACATGCACGCATACACACATGTGCGCACATGTTGTCTGTCTACACGCCTGCGTACATATACATCTATGTCCTGACTACATGACAGTCACATCCTGAGATACTACACATCAAATACATGCATGCACGTACACCCCTGCACACACACACACACACACACACACACACACACACACACACACACACACACACACACACACACCTCACTTTTTTATCACATACACGCACACCACACCAAAACAGGAAGTGCCCGGCGATACAAAATGGCTGCGCAAATAACAATGCAGCAATACTGCAACTACAGTGGGAAACCTTGCTGTCCCTCCCACCGTCAGTAAAAAAGATGAAGGACATGATTTATCCAACTCCAAAGTCATAATCAAGCGAACCCCTCTGAAACTACGACTGTTAACTGAACACACAGGCAAGACAAACACAAACTTACTGCGGGAGGGAGTGGAATCACTCGTGCAATTTGACTGTGCTATTTTTGGCAGGTGTGTGTTTAGTCACTACCCTTGACATTGACTTGGCATACTTCGGCGTAAAAGCATGCAGTCTCAATTTGTCTAGTCATTCGCCTCTTAGGAAACGCGAAGGCACTTGTGGTGAAGAGATTTGTACCTGGCCGACCGTCCACGAAACTCTCCCTCCCTCCTCTCTCTCTCTCTCTCTCTCTCTCTCTCTCTCTCTCTCTCTCTCTCTCTCTCTCTCTCTCTCTCTGTGCGTGTACGTCTGTCCGCCTCCCTGTCTGTCTGTCTGTCTGTGTCTCTGTATGCCAGTCAGCTCGTCTGCCAGTCTGGCCGCCTGTCAGCATGTCTGCTTGTTTGCCTTTCTGTCAGTTTGTCTATCTTTCTGTCTGTCCGTCCGTCAGTATGTCGGCCAACCCACTTGCCTGCCTGCCTGTCTGTCTGCATGTCAGCCTTCCTGCCTGCCTGTCTGCCCGCTAGTCTGCTTCTCTGCCTGCCTGCCACTATGTCTGCTTGTATGTTTCTCTCTCTCTCTTTGGGCATCCACAACACACCCACACTAACATCCACACACACACACACACACACACACACACACACACACACACACACACACACACACACACACACACGCACAGACTTTCGTGAGCTCCATTAGCGATCTACAGCTATGTACAAACTGGAGGACTTTCAAATCTTGAAATACTGCACATCAAATACGCACACGCACGCAAATGCTTGTACACACACACACACACACATACACACACACGCATACACACACACACATACACACACACACACACACACATGCAAACACACGCGCGCGCACAGGTTGTCTGTATGTTTGTCTGCCTACATCTATGTTCCGACTACATGACAGTCATATCCTGAGATACTGCACATCCATGACATTCTTGCGGAAACAAAAAATCGCACAGGGCAGAGTAGCATCAGTGATGTTAGTAAGCACCTCGTTCACAATAAAGACAGTTCTCGTTACAAATGAAAAGGTAGTTCTTGTTAACGCGTTCAACAGCGTACCTCTCCAACGCACCGTCACCGTGGTATATATCGCCTCCATCACCGGTGTCGGGTTGTGCTTCTGACTCACGTCTACAGCATTACCCACCGTGGCGCAGGGTCATGTCGTACATGTTGATCTGACCCGTCTTGTACCCCATGCTCTTGATACAAAACTCATCAGACAGTTCCATGTGTGCACGGAAGTCTCGATGCTTTAATGCAGCCTGTGGTACACGCCACGGAATGTGAAACCCGGTATCAATCAACCCATTCTTGATGTCGCTCGAAAAATCTCCACATTCGGTTATGTAGTGGATGAACCTATTCGTATACGTCCACGTAAAACCGTAAGGATTGTGTATTCCGCCTGTGCTAGGGTGAGTGGTAGTGTTTCCACTACTAGACACCATGAATGTGCCCACAACCCCGTCCACCGTCTGCACGGTATCGTCTTCCGCCTGGACCTCATCGTCGCTATCGTCGGAACGAGCGCGCTTAACATTTCACTCACCTTAGCAGCGTGGCTTTCCTACACAGAGCAACAGCGGCGGACGCCGAGTTAGCGTGGCGCAGTGATTATATAGGCGCGACCTCAATTTAGGCGTACCCACACCACCTACACGCAGCCTAGCTCCACCTCCTAGGCCTTCAACCTCACTCCCCAGTTTCGCCTATGCCAGAGTTCGCCTATGGCCGGATAAGAGTTCACCAGGAGTCATAACAAGGGACGGCTTGACCGCTAGAGCAGCTTAGCTGTGCTGGCGTATTCTTCCTCTTTAATCTGTTCCCATTGGATGGCAGTAGCTCTCATCTGCCGAAAATTAAAGTCTGTGTCTGCCAGCATGTTCTTCAATAACTGGGTCCGTGTGGGGCCGTGCCTTAGGTCAGTTAAGTCACCGTCACCTCCTATCTTTAATGCGAGTCGCCTATGAAGATCCGTCAGCCTGTCCGCATACTCCCTTACCCCTTCATGGGTTTTCTGGCGGCAGGACTGGAAATCATGACGGAGGGCGACAGTGCTCCTCTTGTCGCCAAACTCTTGTAGGACGATCTGCACAACTTGATCCAGGTCTTCTTCCTGTCCTCTCCTATTAACTTCTCGCCGTGCTGGGGCTTCGAGGTGGGAAATGGCATAATCCGCGGCCTCCAAATTTCTTAGACCGCGGGTCCTCGCATAACGTCTCACTTCCTGCGCCCACTCTTCGGCGATTATGCTATCGCCCTCTCCGTAGAAGATGGGCATATGCCGCTCGCGTGGAATGTAGCGTGGGGCTTCTGGTTGAGGTTGCTGTTGCTGTTGGTTGGCCATTTTACTGGTGGTAGAGTAGATTCGCTTCAACCGTGCTCTGCAGCGCCAAATGTGGTGGTCGGTGGTAAAGTTGGAGTCAAGTAAGACGCAGGGGCGAAGTCGAGTTATTTTCCACTCTTTATTGGCCGTTGGTGCAAGCTCTTAGTAAATGAACTTCTGGACCCGGGTGGTGAAATGGTCTCTCTGGCTGTGTGCCGTCTCCCCATTATCAAGCGGATGCACGGACCTCACAGAAGCCACAAATCCTAACCCATGGCTCCGGGGTTGTGTTTCTATGTGGCAGAAAGGAGAGATTACTTAATGGAACTCGCTTTGAAATTACTTCTTACAAATGTTGCCTCATTCAGCATAACACAGTCTATTGAATGAATCATATGCCGTTGCAAGTGGTTGTCTTACTTGAGAGGAAACATTAGATTTATACTCAAAATATCACAATTCAGATGCCAGAGTGGGAGAACGGCTCACTAGCCAGGGGTCACTCTAATGTAAGGAGTGACTGACAGGGCAGCTGCGCCAACAATCAGACCACAGCAGAGGAGGGGTCGCAGAGCGGTCAGCTGGTCAGCTTGCCTTACAGAAAGGATGGGAAAGGGGGGGTTGGAGAGAAGTCTGACACACAGGATAGGGGGTGGGAGAGACAGAAGCAGGGATAACTGAATAGAGGATGAGCACAGCAGATGTACAATACACTTGGTGACAGGTGCACCATATGACATGAACACAGTAGATGTACCTAGAAAACAGGAGGCCGGTGTTGGACTCGTAAACGAGTAGAAAAGAAGTACTGGAGACCTTTGTCCAACTTCAAAATTGTATTTCAGAGCTTTCGGGGCCAAGTAGGCTCCTTCTTCAGTGAAGTAAAAGGCTATGTGCGAACGAGTCTGCCAAATCTGACGTCGCACCACTGATGACGTAATGTCCGATGCCCAGCAACGAAATCTACCTGTATCACAAAGTAACTAAATAGAAGTGCAAAAATAGAGTCTAGCCTATAAGGATTAACAGATATACACAAATTGCACTTAGAAATAAAGTACCACAAAACCTAACGTTGCGCTGATAAGCTAACACACCATATCAAACCTGCGCAAAGCACGAAATATAAAAGACAATACAATCAAACAAGAGAAGGCGAAAAATTACCGGGATAACACGCAGCAGACTTAATCGAAAGAGGGGTAGTGGGGGATGCAGTCAGTTAAGGCGCATCTATCTTCAGTGGTCTAGAGAAAGCGAGTTACGCACTCGGCTACATATAAGCACTGTGACAACAGTTCAAAAACAAACGAGTGAGTGGGGTATGCGGCACGGGGTACAGGCATCAACAGCGGCGGCGGGTAACGGGAAAAGGGGTGGGGAGACAAAAACAGGGAGAGGGGCGTAGTCCGCATGCGGGACTCGGGACAAGGAGAGCCCAAGAAAGAAGTCAGAGGTCACCAGACCTGTAGGGCTGCAAGAACAACCGTGCATGCGTGGAAAGAGTCACGGGAGGCACGTGCCAGGTGGCGTTATGCACGGGAAAGGTATGTCACAGCACGGTCACAGGGGGTGAGTGAATCTCAAGAAGTGTGGGGGCACGGGAGTCACTAGTAGTGGCTCATGAACCCTAGGTCACGGTTCAGTCCAGCCCCGTGGGTGCCGAAAAGCTTGATGAGCTGCTGCTCGACCACACGTCTCCGTCGTGGGTCTTGCAGGTGTCCCGTGAGCACACTAACTCTCAGGTCAACCTCGGTGTGGCCTTGTCTGCTGAAGTGCTCTGCCACCGGGAGTGGAGTGTGATTCCTGATTGTGGCCCTGTGTCCGTTCATACGTTGTCTCAAAGTCTGTCCCGTCTCACCGATGTACCAGGCATCAGGGCACTCTTTGCGGCATCTGATCAGGTATACCAGATTATTGGAGCTGCAGGTGTAGTGTCCCCTGATGTGGTAGGTGCTCTTGTCTCGGGTGACGGTCGAGTCTGGGCAGATGATGTTGCACGTGAGGCAGCGGGGGGTGTTGCAGGGTTGCACGCTTCCGGGGCTGGTAGGGCTAAGAGGTGGAAGTTGGCTCCGTACCAACAACTGCTTCAGATTAGGTGGTTGCCTGAACGCCAGGAGAGGAGGAGCTGGGAACACCTCGGAGAGGTAAGGATCCTCCGCCAAGAGGTGTTGGAGCCTACGCAGGCCGTGTCGCAGTCCCTCGGCTCCCGGGAAGTATTGAACCACGAATGGGACCCTGTAATCCTCCGATTCATGGGGTCGTCTGGCGAGGAGATCAGTGCGCTTGTGCTTTGTAGCTCTGTCAAGTTGATGTCTGACCGCATCACTGTGGTAGCCGCTCTGAAGGAGGGCATCCTCCAGCTGCTGCAGATGTCGGTCACGATCATCCGAGTCCGAGCAGATCCGGTGGATCCTGAGGCCTTGACCGTAAGGGATCGCCTCCTTGGTACGTCTCGGATGAAAGCTATTAAAGTGGAGTAGCCGCAGGTTGTCAGTAGGTTTCCTGTGCAGAGAGGTGGACAGCGCTCCGTCTCTGATAGAGACGTAGGTGTCAAGGAAGGTCGCGGAGGCAGATGAAAGGTTCATGACGAACTTAATGGTGGGGTGGGCGTTGTTGATGTCCTGGTACAGCTGCCTCAGTAAAACCTCACCGTGGCTCCAAAAGAGGAAGATGTCGTCGATGTATCTGGTGTAGAGGTCTGGTCGCAGCTCCCGTGTAGCGAAGAAATCCTCCTCGAACCTGTGCATGAACATTTATAGTCAAAATGTCACAATTCAGATGCCAGAGTGGGAGAACGGCTCACTAGCCAGGGGTCACTCTAATGTAAGGAGTGACTGACAGGGCAGCTGCGCCAACAATCAGACCACAGCAGAGGAGGGGTCGCAGAGCGGTCAGCTGGTCAGCTTGCCTTACAGAAAGAATGGGAAAGGGGGGGTTGGAGAGAAGTCTGACACACAGGATAGGGGGTGGGAGAGACAGAAGCAGGGATAACTGAATAGAGGATGAGCACAGCAGATGTACAATACACTTGGTGATAGGTGCACCATATGACATGAACACAGTAGATGTACAATACACATGGTGATAGGTGCACCTTATCACAAATGTAATCGGTGATTTTGGTTGTCATGAAACTTTATTTTGTGCTTTAATGCCATTTTCTGTCATCATCTTAATTAATTGTTACATTACGCCTGTATGCTTACAATGGCTGCCTTCGGGGCACGAAAGAAAGTCGCCATCGCAAATATGCGCTGTGGCACACATTTCGACCTGTGATTGCTACCCAGCCTATGCGAGAAGTTACAAGAAGTGAGGCTGATATTGTTTTCTTTTTTTAAAGAATAACTGCTCTGAAATAATTAACGGGCAAGATGTGATCAGCATTTATATGCAGGACGGCTAAACAATTTAAAGGGAGGCAACTCTATATCTTACATTAGTCCTTAGTTTGTTGTGTAACCTCTCTTGATGTGAGTCTCGATAAGTGCTTGCTTACGCCAAGTCAGCACTGTCATTTTTACATAGTGTTTTTATTCAAGAGGTGCCGAGCCTTAATGCACAGCTACAACGTATCATATTGTATCAGCTTCCACAAGAAACGACCATCTGCAGCTGCTGGATCACTCATTTGGTTGAGAAACGCACTCCGTGACGATGAGAAGGCATCGTGGAAGCCATCTTGGCTAGCGCTCGGTCATGACAAGTCGTTCAAGGGAGCAATTTGGGGCTTGCCTAGCGCTCGACCGAGCACTAGATAGTTCAAGACGACCTACTGGTTCCAAACGACAACAATCAGAAGAAGGAGGGTTAAAGGTATTCAACCCTCCGTGTTGTTTTAAAACATCCTGGCATGCATTGATGGGTCGTCGGCTGCACCGTGAGGTCGACTCCGGTTGCGCATCCGGTAGTTATTTCCTGTCGTGCCTGCACATGCTGCCTCAGTCTGCCTAGCCACGCACTGACTGAGCGCTGAGTGAAGCCTGAAGCATCACTATCATCGTAACCTGTATTCACGCAACACGCCGAATGTCCTGTGTATGTGTCTCAACTTCACCTATCGCCGTCTCTGCACAAGGATCGACGGCTTGCCTGTCCTTGGAGGCAGTTGTTGTGGCCACTGTGTCCTGCCATATCCAATCAAGCATTGAGCTTTGGGACTTGGACCGCCGTTTGCTTGTGTGGTGGAGTGGGGGTAAGGCTTGGGCTCAGGCATGAGACAAATCGTAGCCTTTCCCCTCTCTCTTTCATTCTATCATGTATCCTGCGTCTCAGATGCCCATGTTGAATAGGTTGTAAGACCAGCCTACTATGTAACTTATCGGTCTGAGAGGGTCGCAGAGCGGCCTTCTCCATCGTTTGTTTACTGGACTTGACATGTGACCGAGGAATGTTTCCTTCTGTCGTCCTTGCTTGCAAGGTCTGAATTGTTAAATATAAGAGACAACTTTGATGTTTTGTCTAAATTAAGACATCGGATTTCAATGGTGCAATTTTCATTCGATCGACTTTGTTGAGCTTATCGAGGCAACACTTGGTATGAATAATTTCGGTTAAGTATAAGGCAGCAATAAGCTTTATCAAATATTAGGAAAACACAAACCCAGGGACAGGCTGAGATAGCTACGGCCGATCCAAAGCCTGGTTCCCCTGGCGTCTGCACATCTCTTTAATAAGGAGGGACTGTCGGCAGGTCCAGAGAGACCCCATCCCATCTGGGTTGAGAGACCACTGTCACCACGGTCTTGGGTTGGACTAGGCCATTACCATCCGGCCTGGGACCTGCCAGCAGCTCCATGGGTAAAATTAAAGTTGTGGAAAGCAGCTACGATTTGTCTCATGCCTGTGCCCAAGCCATACCCCCACTCCACCACATTTGGCGTAGTCGGCAGGATGAGACATCAGGTTGTTTCTTCAACGTTTTGGACTACCATCGGAGCCTGACGCTATATACGGAGGAAACGACTAAATACTACTGCCTCCATTTCGCCATCACACGCCTCCAGCTTGAAATCTCCGCCATCTCTGCCACTCTCGAAATTATGCATCAACCTCCACCTCACCGACAGGAAAATGGTCAGTGCCATGCTACAGTGCACGACCTCCTCCGTATCCTGCCACTCGATTCGTCGGTATCAACGGAGAATCCCTGGCACAACAACGTCAGGAAGAGGATCCACAACATGAAGCTGTCTCTCCAGGGGCACCCGTCCAACCTGCCTTTGATGAGACTGGAGCCACCAGCCTAGCCCCTCACCCGAAAATAGCAGACGTCTTCCCTGGAATGCTAGAAAAACGGCTGGTACTCCACATACCCGCCTCCAGGACTCATTCCCGTCAAAGACGTTTCGGTATTTTGTGACTGCCGTTTTCGTGTTCGTGCTGAGAGACCATGAACATTTTTGTGGGACACACGGATGCAATTCCCTTTATTTGAATCGACACTCTAATTGTAAATAATTCGTTTGACAGGCAATTCTGCAGTCGCTATTTTGATTTGTAAATGAATGGAAGATCGCTGTCTACTTTTCTTTCCATATGCGTAGTTGTAATGAAGAATAACGGAACAAAAGCGTAAAGCTTAAGTTAACTATACTGTGTTCCTCGATGTGATGTCATTACGTATGTGTAGCATTTGTATAAATATCTGGTTTCTTTCATCCCTCGGTCTAGGCCTTCTGTGCTGGTGTCTCTTCCTCTGTCTGTAGTGCCCGTCATCCCTTGCCTTCCCCTGAAATCTGCCATGCCCCCACTGGAGCCTGGGATCTACTTGTTGAGTCGGTGTTCTGCGAGCATCAGGATACACAGTAACTGATTCTCTACCACTATTCAAATTGTTCAGTGAATTGTCTTGTTTCGTACAGTGCGGACTCAAGTATCTCGAAACTCAGGCATATTTCTTCCTATTTGTGACCTGACCAGTATTCTTTGTCATTCAAACCTGTGACTCTGGTCCATCATTGACTATGCTGTACAAGTAGGTTGGTTCTTCTCGCATTGCATCGTGCTCAGCCTGTAGTGTTGAGTTTCGACTGTCTAAGTTGTTACAGTACAGCTGCCACCGTCTTTCATTTTCTTGTAAAACGAGGTGAAGATGCACGTGCTGGTCTCTCAATCACTTCACATAATGCTGTAGGGTCATCACACTGTCACAGAGGATATCTAGTCGCCTATGTAGTGAATGTTCCATGCTTTCGAATTTGTTGATTACTGTGTGATTCATGGGCACTCTTCCTGGTTCTGTCCATTCCAAGTTTTCTTGCGGGCTGAGGACTGAATAGTAGTTAACACATAGTGTCATTCATCTAGACCACTAGACATAGGCCCAAAATTGGCATGTACGCCATTTGCCGCCATCATTTTAAGTGATTCATCATATAGATCTCTAGAAGGAGGTTGGGGCTTCAGAGCGCACATCATTATCAATGACAACTTGAGAGTCATTCCCACCACACCAACTTTAGCTCTACACAACGTCGGATGCACATCGGGTGGAGAGTCATTTCGTTTCCCTTGCCAAGACGCTTTTGGAGGCTTCCACCAATCACTATTGTCCATGTTACTTGTTTTTGGCTTTGTTACCTTGAGTGCGTGCGCGAGCGCGTAGAACGTCCCAACGCGTTGTCGACCTAACATTTCAACGTCGACGCCCATAGTCAGTATGTACGGTGATACCCAGAAAGGATATCCCACTTAAAAGTAATACGCATCCGTCACCGGAACTTACCCTGCTTCAGCCGTCCAGAAAGAATACATTTTGATATATAAAATATACAGTACATAGAAACGCACATCAGGGGTTGTACTGTCTTCATCTGTCACCAATCACCAATGTTTCAATATGAGGAATAAACGTTGACAGTTTTCAACTCGAGTCACATTCGATACATGTATGTTCAGGCGAGCTTTTGCCGAAAACACCGGCAGATTGTGTTTGCTCGCAGTGCTCAACTCGTGCTATCACATAACCGAGAGTGCAGCTCAGAGGCAGAGAATAACGAAGTCCTAAAATCTAAGAAAATCAGAAGATATTCACAGAAGAGGGTTCTCATAAGTAAAAGTACATAATTCTTGGGCAATACATTGGCGAGAAAAACGCGAACAGAGCACAATTATGTACAAGAAGTACATCAAAACTGGCAACCAGTTTAGGAAGCGCGCACGGGTGAATAGTCTCAATGAGAAAGTTCACGTTCTCCGTGCAGCCCGTGTGGGCCGTTGTCGCGTCGGCGGCGTCCAGCTCGTTTCTGGATTCTTTCCCTGGCAGCATCCCTGTCACGCTGGCGAACAGCTGATCGAAGACGAAGCGTAGATTGGGTCAGCCTTGGAGCTCCTGTCGGGGACGAAAGGCAGGTCTTGTAGTGGGACGTTTCACGATCCCTCGGACGAACGGCAGAGGTCGACGGTAGAGGCGGAGTTAGATCTGACACAGCACAAGCCTCGGCAACTCCACTTCTCAGTGCACTCATTTGCTCCTGCAAGGCACAAGAAATGCCCTCAGAAACCTTGCTCATCACGTTTTGAAATCTTCCACTGTTGCTTCGTTGCTACGAGGTGGTTTTGTAGCACCGTGAGAGTCATTTTGAAGTGTTGGCATTTCTGTGGCATGTGGTTCCTTGTTCGGATCTGAGGCAGCTTTTTCCTCATGGTGGTTGACAGAGTTCGAGGGGTCAGAGGTCACGGATGACACGGTGACGCATTCCGCCGGCACATGGGAGCGAGAATTTCGTGCAGGTACAGGGTCGGCAACAATGTTTACGACATTGAATTCAGATTGATTTTGAATCGAAAAGGCATTAGCATGGCTCTGCTCACCCTTCTGACGATGTTTTTCTGCTCGGCGTTGGTCCCTACGTCTCTGTGCTGGTGGTTTCCTTCTCCAAAATCCGCGCCGTTCACTCGTGAGTAATGGCTGTCCGTCGTGCTGCCTGAACCTCAACACAACAACAACGCTTCCAGGCTCACCGCCTACTTTCCAACTAGAGGGTTCCTCCGTTGCTAGCAGGGATGTCAGCAGTGCCTCCAGGGCAGCTGGAAGTCCAGCGACTGGCATGATGCTAACTAGAATTACACAATACTGTAAACTGGCCGGAGCGAGGGAAAGACGTCCTACCGGCGCGAGCGCAAACCGCTGAGTGAGAGAGAGAGAGAGAGAGAGAGAGAGAGAGAGAGAAAGAGAGAGAGAGAGGAAAGAGAGAGAGAGAGAAAGAGAGAGAGAGAGAAAGAGAGAGAGACAAAGAGAGAGAGAGACAGAGAGAGACAGACAGAGACAGAGACAGAGACAGAAACAGAGACAGACAGAGACAGAACGACAGAGAGACAGAGACAGAGAGACAGACGCAGAGAGAGAGTGAGAGAGAGAGAGACAGAGAGACAGAGACAAAAGAGGCAGACAGACGGAGACATAGAGAGAGATTAGGGGAGAGAGAGAGAGAGAGAGAGAGAGAGAGAGAGAGAGAGAGAGAGAGAGAGAGAGAGAGCAATACAGTAACAGTCATGTCAAAAGAGAGTTACCAGTGAATGTAGTCAGCTCTAGATATCCGCACTGGTGTTGACAGTCCGTGCAAAAAGGCGATAGGGGAAGCACTGGGACGTCCTCGCTGTGGGCTGACAAGCCACGCCTGGTGCTGCCCTCTAGCGACAGGCAGCGCTGCACGAGATGTGTCTGGACGTGTCTTGTCCTGCTGCGAGGGAGCTCGCCCCGTGTGTGTTGTGTCTGCAGTGGAGTGCGCAGTATGACAACCCCTTGGGGAGGCTTCTACAGTCTCAGCGTTGGTGGCGTGCTGTGGTGGCAGTGACAGAAACAACTGACTGAATATCCATCTACGCGTTCTTTGACAATGTGCTGGACGTTTACTCAACTAGTAGAATGACGGAAATCAGATTGTGTCATGTATTACGCCGATTGATTGATTGTTTTGTTGGCTAAAGACCTACTGCGAAAACTAAGATTTCAACCTTATATACAACACCACACTACCATATTTCACTACACTCGCTCCATGAAGAATCGCGAAATAAATAAGTTTTTATTTTCACATCTGGGGAAGTAGAGTTGATCATACAAATGTACATTTGGTATCAAAATGTTGGGAACAGAATGCAAAGTCTATGGATAACTGGAGACTCTTTGGTGAACAATTACTCACATACAACAGCTGGCGAATTTTTACAAACTGCGCAAAAAATGTCGATCAAACTGGTCTTAAACCACTACCAAAATAAAGACGAATACCTTTCCTATAGAATAGTATATTACACTATGGCATTCATACTATGTCGTTTACTGGAAAACCAGTCTAAAAAGTTTAGTTATCCTACCTCTGAAAGTATCTCGACAGCCCTCCCGGACTTTCACACAGCCTCAGTTAAATCTGTCTCTGGGGGAATTGAGCATGCTTACATTTAGCAATGTGCGATTATCAAAAACGAAAAAGATTATTTTAAGTGATAGTGTGTGTTGTTAAAAATTGTTTTAACAATGAAAAGCAAAGCAACTTTTTATTGACTTTCTGGTGCTCAAAATGTCAATGAACCGGAAGTTCCGTATCGAGTGCATTTTACACTGGTTCATCGTCGTAGGGGCAAAGTTGTCAAAAAATGAATATTGTGACAAATGCGTAACTGTCACTTCGAACTACGACAATTTCATCTTGAGCTGATTATATCAGGATATATGCAACAAACGCATGATATGTATGGGGATGTAACAAAATGTAATGTAGCCTTCATGTATGAAGTGTTGCCAAATAATAGATAAAGTTAAGGATTTTTTTGTCGAATTGATAAATTTTGTGAAGGAAAGTGTGAAAATGTGTAACAACCCGATTTATGGAACATATCTGTAGTATAATGCATACTATAAGCACCCCTTGCCCGGAATGGCAGTGCATTTAGTGGTATGTGTTGTCACAAGAAATCCTCTACTGAGCAGGAATCTACGGACATTTCTTCCCCCTTCATTTTCTTGTTGTACTGACCAATAGTCAGAACCGGTCTGTCCTGTCATACAGAGGGCTGCAAGGTGATTTGTGTGTATATGTGTGTGTGTGTGCGCGTGTATGTGTGTGCGCGCGCGCGCACGCGCGCCTGCGTGCACATATGTGTATGCATGGGTGTGTGCATGCGTGCGTAAATATGTGTGCATGCACATATGCATGCGTGCGCATATGTGTGTGCATGCATATATGCATGCGTGCGTATCAGTGCATGCATGTGTGTATGTTTGTTTGTATGTGTGTGTGTGTTTTTGTCCGAGCGTGCATTCGGGTGTGCGTGCATGTGTCTGACCATTCTAAAACATACTGGAGAAGAACAAGGCAACTTCGTCCTGGCTCCTAGAGAAACCTGTATAAGAACAGACACCACTGCTCAGACTTTTTGCCTAGAAATCACACTCACTTCACAAGAAACGCATTTACAAGGAGAATCATTCACGCACGCACGCACACACACACACACACACACACACACACACACACACACACACAATCAGGGAGAAAGAGAGAGATGGGGTAGATGAAAAGTGGGAAAGACACACAGAGAGAAAGAGAGAGAGAGAGAGAGAGAGAGAGAGAGAGAGAATGAGAGGGAGAGAGAATGAGTGAGATGGGGATAGAGAGGAAGGAAGGGAAATAGAGAGAGAGAGATGAGGAGAGAATGACAGAGACAGAGAATGAGATGAGAAGGAGGTAGGGGAGGAGAAACAGAGAACATAGATAGACAAGACACAGAGTACAGAGAGAGAGATAGAGAGAGAGAGACAGCAGAGACAGAGAGACAGAGAAACGAAGACAGAGCAGAGAGACAGAGGAGAGCGCAGAAACAGGTAGAGAGCAACCAGAGACACATAGAGAGGCAGACAGGAGAGAGCAGAGAGTGGAGCAGGCTGAGCCAGGACAGGCGAAGACAGAAAGACAGGAAGGCAGGCAGACAGGCAGACAGAGCAGACAGACAGACAGACAGACAGACAGACAGACAGACAGACAGACAGACAGACAGACAGACAGACAGACAGACAGACAGACAGACAGACAGACAGACAGACAGACAGATAGACAGACAGACAGACAGACAGGCAGAAAGATATTTTCTGACCAATTGGTTTTTCATTTATCTAATTTTTAAAAGTAAGATCCTTTCACTGCTGCCTTCCGAAGCTGAAATTTCACCGTCATGATTGCACAATACACGCACGTACGCATGAACACTAGCACACACATACACAAGCAAGCAAGCGCTGCAGCACTTCTCTATATTCATACGTCACATGGGCAACGTAATGAAGGTTATTCATGGAGAAAACGATCAGAAAATGCACACTGATATTATGTGATCGTCACCAGATACACGTGGCAATATTTGTCCGGACACAGCAAGTCTGTAGAAAGTCAGAGTGAGGTGGGAGTGAAGTGCGGGTGTAGACTGACTGCGTTCTACTGTGGACTGTGGATCTGCTGTACCCGTCAATAGAAAACTCGGGGCAGTGCAGGATGTGTACGGGAGGAGACCCGCGCTGTCCCAGCCACCACCTGAAAGCCTGGCCTGTAGGACGGACGTGGTTGACGGAGAAATACTTCTCCCCTCACAGCTCTAGGCTCAGGCTTCAATGCTTGCCTCGAGGAGAGATCGCAAAGAAAGACGCCCGTGAATTGCATCGACTTTGCATTCTAGAGTTGCATCCTTGAGCAAGATGCTTAATTCCGATTGCTTCTCCCCGCCCCTGCCAAATACAGTGGCAGAAAGACGGACACAGTGGAGGTCAGTCCATGTGTGGCCCACCCCCAGAGTGTGTAAGGAAGATTATAGGGCCGAAACACTCGGCGACGGGGGCTTTTCCTCTGAAGACCGTCTGCTGCTTCGCTCCGTATGGAGTTTCTAGCTACTCAGACACACGCGACGCCAGCGTTGCATGCCCGGAGACTCTTTGTGGTCTCTTAGGGACGGGCCGAGCAAAAACCCTGAATAGCCGCCTTCTTTGAAGGATAAGAACTAGAACGCATATAGTAGAAGACGTACATGTATGTGTCTGCACCTTTTGAGGAATAAAGATGGGTCGATGATGGTAATGTATTGCATCAAACCATGGAGACAGTTTAAATTCAACTAGAAATCATCTAGAATGTTGATGATGCATAAGGTTTACCTTTATAATTGTACACAAATCTAAAAACGATTTGTCAATAAACTCGCCGATCCCCTTGAGTGTCCCGACGCCGTAGCTGGCAGACGTGCACAATCGAAGTGTGATGAACAACGAAACCTGTCGACAGCTGATGTCGCAGCTACGTTTTTCAATCAGCAGAGTCCATGCGCGACCCCAGTCGCTCAGCCGATAGCGGTTTCAAATTCAGCGCCGTTAGCCGAGATAGGACGACGATCGCTAGCCAAGGCCAAAATCATCTCACACCAACTGCGCGGATCGGATTTTTCATTCTCGCCACGTCAGGCAAACGAAACTGTCTATTCAATCAGAAGTAAAGGCCTTTATCAGATTTTATAAGAGCTTTACATTATACATAAAATCACACTTGATCAGAATGTATACTTTGCTACTATCACTGATCGGCAGCTCACGAGCTCATGAGCGCGATCTATGTCATTGCGCCTGTTGTGCATGAAAGACTAGAGGCAGCGCATCACTACCGCTAAAAGCGAATGCAGTTACGTATAGGCACTGCTGATTGAAGAACTTAGCTGCGACTCCAGTCGCCAACAGGTTTCATTTTTGTTCACATTTTGATTGTGCACGCCTGATAGCTAAGGCGTTGGACAGCGTGTTTATTTACGAATCTTTTTCGGGTCTGTGTACAAATCATAACAATACTTATCCATTATCAATACTTTCGCTAATTTTCTTGTTGTGATCAAACTATATTGAGATTCAGCTCATCCGGGCACGTATGACCGAAACAGCAGTCGCTGAGACAGGGCAGTGGAGACAGGAGAAGGTAACACCGACCATGATAGCTCAGCTGGTAAAGCGTTTCCGGTACTAACCGAAAGGTCACGGGTTCAGTTCCGCCAGTGGTCTTTTTTTGCCCCTGTCTGTCCCACGCAGGGCTTCGGCTCTGTACGTTAAACTTTGCCTTGATGTTTTGATGCCATTTTTTAAATTCTTATCTATTGACCTTTATTCCTCAAAAGCTATGGAAACATAGTCTTATACTACATGTATGTGCATTCCAGTTCTACTTCTTTCAACGATGGAGGGTTTCATGTGGCTGCTATTATTTTTAGATCAACCCCGGTAAACCCGTCTCGGGCCATTGAAGGACGCCCCAGCAAGACTTCTCAACACGGGCAGTCAGCCAGCAGTGCCAGGTCGTGCTGGAAAACGGGTGCGGATTTCGACGCCGCGTCTTGGCAAACGCCATTGAATCTCGTGTGAAAGGAACATCCGTGGTTGTGAATTGCCCCTCCCTGTCCTGCCGCCAGGGTGCAGGGCGAAAGCGAAGCGACCTGTTGAGCGCAGCAGGCGAGGGTGGGTGGCTGGGTGTGAGAAAGGGCGGGAGGGGGGTAGGAGGGGTAAGAAAGCTTCTGCACCCCTTCTTCTTGCATTGAAAAGACTGTGGAGTGAGCGAGCGAGCAGGCGATCAAAAACGGGAGAGCTGCACACACACACACACACACACACACACACACACACACACACACACATACACACACACGCACGCACGCACGCACAGAGAGAGAGAGAGACAGACAGACAGACAGACAGACAGACAGACAGACAGACAGACAGACAGACAGACAGACAGACAGACAGACAGACAGACAGACAGACAGACAGACAGACAGACAGACAGACAGACAGACAGGCAGGCAGGCAGGCAGGCTGGCAGGCAGACAGACAGCGAGAGAGAGAGAGAGAGAGAGAGAGAGAGAAAGAGACAGACAGACAGACAGACAGAAAGAGAGAGAGAGACAGAGAGAGAACGAACGAACGAACGAATAGTTTATTCTTGTGACGCCACCAGCCCATCACAACTCAGCTACAAATAATACGCCTCATCGGCCACCGCAATACAAATCGTCTTTTGTTTTCTCCTAAACGTACAATACAGAAACATAGCAACCGTGAGTACTGCTTTCGTCTCTTCCAGTGACAAGAGCGTCTTAGCGTCAAATGCATTCGTATTCGTCACCAACTTGGAGATGCACATTCGTCGGAGATCCTCATAGGCAGGACATTCAAACCACAAATGCATTTCACTTTCGTCATTTTCATAGCAAGTTGGGCATAATTATATAAGCATTACCAGGCCGCTCTTTTGCAAATATTTATATGCTTGTGAGTGAACAAGTTGCTAAACCCTGTCCAAAATGGACATATTCATCTCGGAAAACTTTTTAATCCAATATATGCAAATACTTTTCTCTCATCCAGTATGTCTTGAAGGATCTGTAGAACTCATATCTACCACTCACTGTCAATGAATTTGGCCATACGATTTTTTAATTCAATGATAAGGTGCTTTCTGATCTCTAACAAGAACTTCGACTCGCTTTGCACGATGTGACTACACCATACATCCAAGAGAGTGAAAGAGAGAGAGAGAGAGAGAGAGAGAGAGAGAGAGAGAGAGAGATAGAGAGACAGACAGACAGACAGACAGACAGATATAGTGAGATATATATAGAGATACAGAGAGAGAGAGAGAGAGAGATGGGGGGGGGGGGCAGACATGCATGTAGGCAGAAAAAGACAAAAAAGACAGAAGGAAACAGCTATATTGATTGAATGATTATTTATTAGCGGCCGAGGAGCTATTAGTGTGTAA
>JAWQFJ010002860.1:0-12958 GCA_034096865.1 Theodoxus fluviatilis
TCCGGTTCCTCTTGACACTATTGGCACGCGTGCGGTGCGAGTGGCTTTTCGGTTGTTCCTTGTTCTACACTGACTGCTCTTACGTCTCTTCCGGCGGGGCACCGACCTCTTTTGTACTTCATAACATCTTACTCTAATTGACGATGAACTCAGTCCTGAATCGACTAAACCCCAGATCTTTTTACCACAAACGCAACATGCCCTCCCGAAACCCATTGCCCCCTCGCCTCGGCTTGTTAGGACTTGCCCCCTTGTCCCACCTTTCCACCTTCCCGCTCGCTAAGGGTTCGTCTTTTGGTTCGATATGTCGCTGGATCGTCTGTCGCTTGTCTCTTCAATTGCTGGTAGGGTCGGTCGCGTGTTCGCGCGGTGCAGACAAACAGCACGACTGAACTGAACGAGACAGTGCGACACGTTAGTGCAGCTCTTATATGATTGTGTGTCTATGGAGGCGGCCATCTATGAGGGACTACAGCACTGTGTCTTACGCGGCTGCTGGTGCCATTGTTCCCCATAATCACTCAGCTCTTCTCATACTGGCTGGAGGGAGGTGTTGCACGCTCCGACACAGCAAATTGGTTTAGCCCCCTAAATCTTTTGCTTTTATTGTGCAACGCTGAAATTAGTTATATGTTGATTAGGGAAATCATCATAACGCTGCCTTACGCCTCAAGGGAGCTTCAATACTTAGCATTGTTTCCGAGTGTTAGACAGAGTTTAAATTGCGGGTTCCGACAGATGGGTCCCCGCGGATCTGGCCTATTCTGGACCTCCTGATGTCATGTCAGAATTCATCGTCCCAATGTCTGTGCGTGGAGGAAGCTGTCGTGAACGTTAATCGGTGGTGCCTGTTATTGCCTTGTTTCGTTTTTGCATAAAGAATAATGAAATCTGGAGATAACAGCACGAACTTTCTCTTATAACGTTTCGCTGTTGCTTCTCTGGAGTTTCCTTGTCAGCCGTCTGTATAGTGTGACTCTTATCGTGTGGGACTTGTGTCGTTCAAATCATTTTCAGCAATACAATGCAACAGTAAAGACATAACTACTTCTTCTCGCTCAGCAGAACGACGAACAACATCCATAGAGACTGGGGGCAACGTGTTGGCGGCAGCTGCCATGTTTGAGTAGCAACAACACTGCGTATATACTTGTATCATAATAGCTGACAAGTCAAACCGCACGTCCTTATCGCGTCGCGACTTCCTTGTTCGAAGCGCCGCGATCCTTGAGTCGCATCCTTGGGCAAGGTGCCTCATCCACATCGTCACTACCACCCCAGAGTAAAACTGGCCACTGGGCGTTGCACGGGTGCAAACGTGGGTGAAATTCCCTAATAAAATTTCGTCCCAATATAAAGAGATATTTGTGAGCAGCATGTTGAAAATAAAGGTTTCTGCAGATCAATAGTAGTGGTAGCAGTGGTGGTGGTGGTGGTGGTGGTGGTGGTAGTAGTAGTAGTAGTAGTAGTAGTAGTAGTAATAGTAGTAGTAGTAGTAGTAGTAATAGTAGTAGTAGGAGTGATGGTGGTGGCGGTAATGGTGGTGGTAGTGCTGGTGCTAGTAGTAGTAGTACCAACAATAGTAGTGGGAGAGGTGGTGGTGGTGGTTGTGATAAGAGTAGTAGTAAAAATAGTAGTAGTAGTAGTAGTAGTAGTAGAAGTAGTAGTAGTAGTAGTAGTAGTAGTAGTAGTAGTAGTAGTAGTAGTAGTAGTAGTAGTAGTAGTAGTAGTAGTAAAAGTTAGTCATGTCAACTTGCATATTGAACATCAGATACAAAGAGGCGCAGAGAAAAGTAAGGACATTTCTGCAGCAATATCGCTAAAATCTCTCTAAAACTTTTTTTTGCCTTGGTTTCACACACCAGTTTTTCGTTCACACGCGCCTGGCTGCAGGGTAGCTACTCTTTCAGGACACAGAAAGGTAAGAGAAACGAACAGCATCAACGACGAGGGGGGAGATTTTCAATAAATGTCATGTAATCTCTACAAACTGTTTGTAATACATGTACAATTAGACTCTGGTAATCTTGTGTAAGCGTTAGTTAAACACATGCAAGACTACATTCATAATGTTGCTTATGAATCATTAGCACGAGCGTTGCAGTGCAATAGATTGTCACAAGAATCTACACACTGAAGCCAGAAGTTGTCTGCTAAAATGTCATTAGGCGAGTGGGTTTTGCTGACATGGATATGGTTTGAAAGGATTTACATGTATGCACTTGTGAGGTTTTTTGTGATCTTTTCAAACACTTCTGAGATAACTGTTTTACTAATAGACTGCCGTAAAATGGACTGTGTACATATCGATGCTCTTTCAATGCCCGAGTCCCAAGTTATCTCTTCGTCCACCACGTTACAAGCGTATCCACAGCATTTTAATAACATGTTGTTAATATGCAGATATCCAATGCATACATTTCCGTTATGAACAATAAACAGTTTTGGACTCGCAGTCACCACGAGAAAGTTTGGGAGTTTGTTTTCTTTTTGTCATCCCACCATGCCGTTGCTGGCCACGCCCCTAGGTAGGGGTCACCCCACCCTGCCGTTGCTGGCCACGCCCCCAGGTTGGGGTCACCCCACCCTGCCGTTGCTGGCCACGCCCCTAGGTAGGGGTCACCCCACCCTGCCGTTGCTGGCCACGCCCCCAGGTTGGGGTCACCCCACCTGCCGTTGCTGGCCACGCCCCTAGGTAGGGTCACCCCACCCTGCCGTTGCTGGCCACGCCCCCAGGTTGGGGTCACCCCACCCTGCCATTGCTGGCTCGCCCCTAGGTTGGGTTCACCCCACCCTGCCGTTGCGGGCCACGCCCCTAGGTTGGGGTCACCCCACCCTGCCGTTGCTGGCCACGCCCCTAGGTAGGGGTCACCCCACCCTGCCGTTGCTGGCCACGCCCCCAGGTTGGGGTCACCCCACCCTGCCATTGCTGGCCACGCCCCTAGGTTGGGTTCACCCCACCCTGCCGTTGCGGGCCACGCCCCCAGGTTGGGGTCACCCCACCATGCCGTTGCTGGCCACGCCCCTAGGTAGGGGTCACCCCACCCTGCCGTTGCTGGCCACGCCCCCAGGTTGGGGTCACCCCACCCTGCCGTTGCTGGCCACGCCCCTAGGTAGGGGTCACCCCACCCTGCCGTTGCTGGCCACGCCCCCAGGTTGGGGTCACCCCACCCTGCCGTTGCTGGCCACGCCCCTAGGTAGGGTCACCCCACCCTGCCGTTGCTGGCCACGCCCCCAGGTTGGGGTCACCCCACCCTGCCATTGCTGGCCACGCCCCTAGGTAGGGGTCACCCCACCCTGCCGTTGCTGGCCACGCCCCCAGGTTGGGGTCACCCCACCCTGCCGTTGCTGGCCACGCCCCTAGGTAGGGGTCACCCCACCCTGCCGTTGCTGGCCACGCCCCCAGGTTGGGGTCACCCCACCCTGCCGTTGCTGGCCACGCCCCTAGGTAGGGTCACCCCACCCTGCCGTTGCTGGCCACGCCCCCAGGTTGGGGTCACCCCACCCTGCCGTTGCTGGTAACGCCCCCAGGTTGGGTTCACCCCACCCTGCCGTTGCGGGCCACGCCCCCAGGTTGGGGTCACCCCACCCTGTCGTTGCTGGCCACGCCCCCAGGTTGGGGTCACCCCACCCTGCCGTTGCTGGCCACGCCCCTAGGTTGGGTTCACCCCACCCTGCCGTTGCTGGCCACGCCCCCAGGTTGGGCTGACACGTTGTTGGCTTGGACTAGGTAGGGCCTTGTCATGACAATGAAACGTGTCTCAACTTAGAGCGGACCTATTTACATATCGACGTACACTATGTTTAGACACACTTTTTTTGCCATGACACTTGCTTACCTGTGAATATGCTGTTGCAAGCATTTTGGAAACTACCGTGTGTTCTCTTCATAATCGTCCTCGCTGTTCTCTTCTCTTCCTCTTCCTTCTACCACTCCTTTAATTTCTTCTCGTTCTCCACATTTTCTTCAGTTTCTTTTTCTTCTTCGTGGTTTCCTCCTCGTCGCGGGTTGCCGCTCTTGCAGCACTATCAAAGAGTATGCTAGGACACAACTCACTGTGGCTAACTGACTTTTTTTTCCGTAGAAAACACTTTAGGAATTCGCGCATCTTCCACACTGGAGACGTGGCCTAACTAGCGCAGTCGCACTTGGCTTGAGGAGGGTGTACCTGTACATGGAGGGGGCTCCTGCTCTTTCAGGCACTGCTCTGAAGGGCGTACAGAGGGAGAGAGGCCAACTGGTGGACTAGGCATGCTACTAAGACGTGTGCAAGCGTGATCTCGCAGCGCTGGGGATCGGCGTGGACGCCTGGGAGGTGGCTGCTTCGGACAGTTCGCACAGTTCGCACAGGCCTCTCACAGTTTGAGAGGAACCTCATGGAGCAGGCAGATGACAAGCGCCTCCGGAGGAAGACCCAGCTTCGGATGGACAGACCAGTTTCGACCTTCAGATGCGAACGCTGCGGTTCGGACTGCCATTCCCGCATGGGACTCCAAGACACAGACGGACAGACTGTCGACAGATTGGGACTGGCACCCCGCAGTACAGATCCAGGTCATTGGCACTGACGGATGCCTACTATCGCTGTGTCATTCCTCTTCTCTTCTTTCTTCTTCCTTTGCGCTGGCGTTGTGGTTGTCTTCTTGTGACCAGATATGGTCGACAGAAATGTAACGAGAGTGGTAGGAGCGAGAGTAAATCGAGGGACAACCGCGCTCGCTTGTTTCCATTTTTTTATCTTCTTTATTTCAACCAACTTCAACATCAACTTCAATTGTCTTGAATAACCTCAACTTCAACTTCAACTGTCAATTACCTCAACTTCAACTTCAACTGTCAATTTCCTCAACTTCAATCACCTCAACTTCAGTCATCTCATCGATCTTCTTCCTCCTCCTCCATCTCCGCAGTAGTATCACTCTCCTCCTCAGACTCTCAAATTCATTTACCTCAGGACTGTTCCTACCAGCGCATCAGGCCCGATCCACACATCTCAGATTCACTCCTTCAGTCCTTGACCGATGAAATTCTGGTCCTCGAATCGTTAGTAGCTTCATCCTCTTCATCTTCCTCCTCCTCCATCTCCAATTCGCAACTCCCTGGTTTATGCAGACACCATCCAACGGAACGCAGATCACCCCAATCCACTCGGGCACAAAAACATTGCAGAACCGTTCCTTTTTCTTCAACGTCACAATCCTGTGACGACATACGTATCCAAGTAAGGGGAGGTTATTAGATTTAGAAATCGAGAACAGGCCCAAAACGTCGTCTGCTACAGACAACAGAAAAGGGAAATAATAATTATGTAATAATAAAAGGAAAACCATTTGTGGGGTTCACATTCTCATTGTTGGTTGTTGCTCTTGTATCACAAAACATCAAAGAACATTCAGTGGCACACCACCGTGTGGTTCGTTGACTTTTCGTAATCGTCCATGCACCGCCGACGTACGACAGCAAAATGAAGATGACAGAACAGATGATAGAAATCAATTTATTACCAAAAGACAACACTACACAAGGCCCAGGAGTGCGCAACAACAGTTGTGAGACATCAGGCACTTGGCTATCAGTGGTCTATGCATTTAACTAAACAAATCAAAACGTGAACTAACCAACAGACTAACAGATTTCCTCTATTTCTCATGCCCCACAATATAATCGCGTATTGTGCATATACTTTGTAAGTAGAAAAAAGACTTCATTGAGTGAAAATTAAATGGTAATTTCATCACAGTAAAACATATACATTAAACTTTTGATTGCAGTTATATTTTCTGCAGGACTTTCCAGTCAAAAAAGAATTAAAAGATTACTACTGCTACTGGACACTGTAACAACAAACATCTACAGAAAACAACAATTACAACATGACAGAAGAAGACTTCACATAGCAAAATAACTATGGTGAATTTATGCACCGACACTTCAGCAACGACAAAATACCTCAAAATTCATTTCAGCACAAAATGGACGGAAGGGCTAGTTCACATAATAACCAAAACAACAACAACAACAAAACAAACCTAAAATGCTGTAAACTTATCAAATTGTGACTTCAGCATGACAAGCACAGAGGGCTCTTATTATCCGTAACCCCAAATGAATAAATCAACCGATCCAATACAATTTCGACTCGAGATACCTTTAGACGGTTGTTAATTAGACAACATTCTTACACAGTGTGTACAACCCAACACTTGACCTCAAAGAGGAACACCTTAGTCAAACATGTTGACAACAGTGTCATGCAGGCAGTAATTCATGTACGTAGTCATACAAACAGTAATTCAGTGTGTGTAGTCATGCAGACAGTAGTTCATTGTGTGTAGTCATGCAGACAGTAATTCATTGTGTGAAGTCATGCAGACAGTAACTCATTGAGTGTAGTCATGCAGACAGTATTTCATTGTGTGTACATAAAATCCATTAACATCTAACACAATTTAATGAGATTCACCGCTGGATTCTTAGCGGCTGACATTGATGTAATTTGCATTAGGAAAAAAAGTAACTCCATTCAATACATCATATTGTAGGGTCGTTGTTGCTGTTAGTTGTTCTTGCTGCTGCTCTAGCTTCTGTTGATTGCCGGTCTCTCAACCAAGCAATTGTTTTAGGACATCCACACACAGCTGTATACGTACAAGCACAGATGAACAAATCTAGGCTTTGACTGGTGGCATCCAGGTGTGAGTTTTCACATTACAGCTCCACAAGCTGGAACGCCCCAAGACACCTGTCACATTGTTTGACTAGACAACAGCTTCGTCCCCACTCTCATCAGGCAACCCCGTACTTACATGTACATCACGATATACATGCCCACTCTCATCAGGAGACCCCGTACTTACATGTACATCACGATATACGTCCCCACCTTGACTGGGATTTTTGATCGATGAAGATGAAACATTTCCAACAACGAAGGAAACAAGGTTGCCTAAAACCAGCAAATATCACCAACTCTTGTCATCTACGTCAGCCAATGCAAAGGCAAGCTAACAAACAAAAACAAAACAATTGAGTACTCTCAGCACAGTACGATGCAGGTGGGCAAGGGGGTGGAAGAGCAGGGTGGAAAATCTGCAAGTGAGGGAGAGTAAGAGTAGGGAGTGAGGGCTTTTGCCTTAGCAATGTCAGTATTGCCCAGCCTTCCTCCATCACACTTTTGCTCCCATCTCTACCAGCTACAGCTCTTCTCATCCATTCTCTCTCCACAGCCGGCACCTTCTCTTTTGTCATCTACATCTCCGCTGTTCACCTCCTACAGCAAGTTCCTAGTGATTCTTCTTATACATTCTCTAACTGGTCCAACATGCAGCTTATTGTATTATGCCGACTTTATACATGCAAGAAGACGGACAAACAAACAAACAAACAAAAGCAAACCTCAAGTCAAATGTCTTGCACAGATGCTGACTAGATCATGTTTTATGGAGATAACAATCACAGATACATTTTGTTCAAGACTGGTCCAAGTTCAAAAACACAGCTGGAACCCTCACCTCAATAGTTCTTATGGCAAGTCCAGGACTCGTTCACCACAACTCGTTCTACACTGGGCTTCCTGTACCAGTGGCACAAGGCGCCTGAAGTGACTTCAAATGGCGAGTCCAGGACTCGTTCACCACAACTCGTTCTACACTGGGCTTCCTGTACCAGTGGCACAAGGCGCCTGAAGTGACTTCAAATGGCGAGTCCAGGACTCGTTCACCGCTACTCGTTCTACACTGGGCTTCCTGTACAAGTGGCACAAGGCGCCTGAAGTGACTTCAAATGGCGAGTCCAGGACTCGTTCACCGCTACTCGTTCTACACTGGGCTTCCTGTACAAGTGGCACAAGGCGCCTGAAGTGACTTCAAATGGCGAGTCCAGGACTCGTTCACCGCTACTCGTTCTACACTGGGCTTCCTGTACAAGTGGCACAAAGCGCCTGAAGTGACTTCAAATGGCGAGTCCAGGACTCGTTCACCGCTACTCGTTCTACACTGGGCTTCCTGTACAAGTGGCACAAAGCGCCTGAAGTGACTTCAAATGGCGAGTCCAGGACTCGTTCACCGCTACTCGTTCTACACTGGGCTTCCTGTACAAGTGGCACAAAGCGCCTGAAGTAACTTCAAATGGTCCATCTACTGTATGGTCAACCCTCTGACTTCAAGCTAATATTTTCCACCAAGAAAGACTTCAAGTCAATAACTACTTGGCAACAGCTGCGGTAGATGCTGCACTGATACAAAGTACAGACATACTCTTGCAGATCAGAAATGAATGCCTCACAGACTTATTTTTTTTTCTTCAGATCAGCTGACCGGACATGCATGCTGATGTTGGGACATATTATTTGCTGAGTGATTGTGCCGTCATCCTCAGAGGAAGATACACAGATATTTTCAAACACAAAGAGACAAAATTATCCTGTGAGTTTCTTCTATGCACACATTTTTCTCCTGAGCTCAAAAAGGAACATCTTCAGCAGTTCTAGATTATCCACAAGCACCAAAGCATACAACAATGGTTAAAGAGGAAGACAGCACCCACACTTGATATTAGTTACAAAATCAACAGTCTTTTAATAAATTACAACCCTGTGATGTGGACCGCGACTAAACACCATGCAAAGCCAGCTGCTGATTGGTCGTCTAAATGTGAGTGTGTGTGTGGGTTTTCCCTTGTGTTATTTTTATCAATTGGCTGTTGAGAAATTCAGCAACATGACAATTTGGATGCAGCAGCTCTTCATGTGCGCAATTTGCAAAATAATAATTTCTTCTCAACATCAAGTCTCAGTGAAAGGATTAGTTCACTGTTAGCATCCACTATCCACACTTGTGCTCATCTTTACACTTTGAAAAGATTTATACTACTACCATATAAAAACGCCAACATGTAAACATGTCAGTATCAAAAGGCAAAGCACAAGGATACAGTGAATCTCATTTATAGGTAACCAATCAACAGAAAACTGCAAAATGAGAGATATCTCACGACCAATCAACAGGCAGCTGTGCAAGGTATTTGGATGTATATTGTGATGTATATTTCGCCATTCTATCTCGAGTCCCCATCCAAGTCTCATGTCATTGTTGTCCTTTGCATTTCTCTCGTACGAGTACGTGTTATCACCCAAGTGCATCCCTACCCACTAGAGGGCAAAAAGTTCAAGGACGACTTAAAGTTAATGCAGAACAAATCAAACCTAACTTAGGAAATTAAAGCTTACTTTTGGTAACACGTAACAAGTTTAAGTCATCCATTCATTGTTTTTTGATCTTTTGTACTTTTTGGCATCACAAGAAATCACAGATATGGTGAATAAGTAACAGTTTTGGTTGTCTGCAGAGTTCAGTTTGCCAGCTTCTCACAGCACCTAGAACTGACAGAATCATAATATCAAGGCACTTTCTTTCTGATCAAAATATTGATTTTCTTTTTTTTATGATACAGATGACATGAAAATTCCACTGGAAAAAAGTATGCATACATATAGAGAGATTTATAAAATTTTCATTCACCACAGGAACCTTAAATTTTACAGGTCAGAGAATGCAGTCACAGGGACACTCCCAATCTAAGTGCTGGCTTTCATCATTAGTGGCTTTGCAGCCTACAACTGGTTGTCATGAACTCCAAGGCAAGCTTTCTTTTCAGAACACATATTTGTCACTACCTACCATCCATGTCTGTGCACATTAGTCATTATCATCTATTTCTTGTCATGGCTTCACTGCTGTGATCAGAACGACTCAAGTCATCCTGAGTTCATCAATGTGGGTAGAACCAACAGCCCTGCAAGTGACTGCTAATACTGTGTTGTAACACTACAGTACCATCTTCTTTTAGCTTCAGAAGTGGGCCCCAGCTGTCAGGAAAGCCACCTCTGGACGACCCTGAATGTGACAAGTCTGTGAACAAAACTCAACACCACTACCTTCTTGTTTCAGCACCAGTGTCAGAATGACTTGTTTATTTCAAGCTCCATTTACAAAAGTGACCAGAATTGAGGGAACGTTATCCCCTAATGTCACAGTGCAGCACCCATCATATAATATATTAGCGAGGACTAATTCCCAGCTATTTGCATGATGTCTATTGAGGTGACCTCTTGGCTATGCCACTTTCCACCAAACCTAGGATATCAAAAGACTTTCCATGGCACACGCATGTCCCAGTGGCTGAGATCACTCAGATTTGCAACTAACCAGTCTCACATGATGCTGAGGTGACCTCTTTGCTATGCCTTTCCACCAACTAGAACTGTATGCACAGACATGGACAATGCAATCTTACAACAAATTATAATATCTTGTTTCCATCTTTCTCACATCACTAGACTTGCAGCAAAGTTGAGACAATAGAGTTACACAGTGACGTGCACAACATTGATTTACAAAACACATGCAGCAAATACATGTCATTCTGTTGGAAAACATCGTGAGTCTTCTTGCGTATCTGTGGCTTTCGCTTCTGGCAATGAAACAGAGACATGTGCAGAACATCTCATTTTCTTGCCAGAAGCTTTGTCCATGTCACGCACATGGTCCCTGGAGCTGACAGTCACTCAGATTGCAAACACCAGTCTCACAGCTGCTTGTACCATCAAATCTGCTTGTACCATCAAATCTGCTTGTACCATCAAAGCTGCTTGTACCATCAAATCTGCTTGTACCATCAAAGCTGCTTGTACCATCAAAGCTGCTTGTACCATCAAAGCTGCTCGTACCATCAAATCTATCTACACTGTAGGCAAAATAGACCAGATTTGAAAAAGAAAGTTCACAGGTTTGACATTAGTTATTGCATTTTACCTTATAATTCAATGGCAACTCGAGTGCCTTTGAGGTGCTGTCACTAAAACCAGACAAACTGATATGCAGAAACATACACAGACACATATGACAGAAAGACAGACTTGCACATACCAGCATTGACACACAAACATGTACATGCGCACAGAGATGGACACAATGACAGACACAAAAATGCAAACACAGACATACAAATGCACAGATACAGACAAATGCACAGACCATTGGACAGAGACAGACATACCGATGGACAGACACTTATAAACCATGATATTGCAATATACACATGTATACACACACAAATACAAGCAGACAAATGTTTGCATACATACATGTGCTCACACACACACACACACACACATACACACACACACACACACACACACACACACACACACACATATCAATACTAAAACTAATACACATACATACACTCACGCAAACATACATGTAGACACAAATACAACCAGGAACACAAATGCAAAGGTAGAGACACAGGCACAGACAGACTGTCAGACAGGAGGACAGACCACACACACACACTTGTACATACACACACTCTTACACACACACAGACTTGTACATACACACACTCTTACATACACACACATACACACACATACACACTCACACACACATATATGCACACATATACACACACACACAAATACAAAAACATGCACACACATACACACACACACATATACATGCACACATATACACACACACACAAATACAAAAACATGCACACAAACACACACACACACACACACACACACACACACACACACACACACACACACAAACACACACACACACTTGTATCAGACAGGTTCTGCAGCAATGCCAGGCAGACTACTGAACGGCAGAGTTCAGCTGAGGCAGTAGCAGGAGCCGAGGCGTGGGAACCAGAGTCGAGTCAACAGACGAGAGAGTCCAACCAGCAGCATGAGCACGGTGATGGTAACCATGACGATGACGTAGTGGCTGATGGACATTCCAATCTCCAGCCAGCTGCCCGAGTCTCGCACCAGGAAAAAGAAATGCTGAAAGTAGACATGGACAGTGGAGATGTGTGTGTGTGTGTGTGTGTGTGTGTGTGTGTGTGTGTGTGTGTGTGTGTGTGTGTGTGTGTGTGTGT
This sequence comes from Theodoxus fluviatilis, assembly GCA_034096865.1. NCBI lineage: Eukaryota > Metazoa > Mollusca > Gastropoda > Cycloneritida > Neritidae > Theodoxus > Theodoxus fluviatilis. The sequence continues at coordinate 11,954 of JAWQFJ010002860.1, forward strand.
GTGTGTGAGAGTCAGAAGAAGGTGATGCAGCTGGATCGGGCATGTCATCTGAAGCGGGCACGACAGCATCAGCCAGACTGCCCTCCACTGGGCACCAGAAGGAAAACCAAAGAGAGTAAAACCCAAGAACGCCTAGTGGCGATTGGTGGAGGGAGAACTCAGGACTCTGAAGAACACCTGGAACAGCATTCAGGAGCTGGCCCAGAACAGACAGGAGTAGTAAGCTTTGTTGCTGCCCTACATACTGCTGGACATACGAGGCAGTAAGCAAAGTAAAAGTACAGTACAGTACAGTACAGTACAGCACAGTAAGGACATGATTCAAAGTTTAGACTAGCCACAGTCTATCACCGCCACAAATATGAATAAAGAATCTTAATTAATTAAATAACAGTAACAGGAGTAGAAAAGCAAATGAGGTACCAAGATGCATAAGGAGATGTATAGGTGGAAACAGGCACCAGATAAACATAGGAGATGGATGTAGCAGATGGATGTAGCAGATGGGTGTAGCAGATGAATGTAGCAGATGGATGTAGCAGATGGATGTAGCAGATGGATGTAGCAGATGGATGTAGCAGATGGGTGTAGCAGATGAATGTAGCAGATGGATGTTTCAGATGGATGTAGCAGATGGATGTAGCAGATGGGTGTAGCAGATGATGTAGCAGATGTATGTAGCAGATGGATTTTGCAGATGGATGTAGCAGACGGATGTAGCAGATGGATGTAGCAGACGGATGTAGCAGACGGATGTAGCAGATAAATGTAGCAAAAGGGCAGCAAAAGCATGCTGTTCCCCGGACTGAATAACTCCACCCACCAGTCCCATGAAGTCGGTCATGAGGAAGACCAGGAGGAAGATGGACATCATGGGCACGCGGGTCACCACGGTGACGCCTTGGAAGCCACAGGTCACCAGGATGAATGGAATCATGTTCTGTGGAGGGAGCACAGAGAGGGTTAACAGGCTGGTCTCCTTTCTGCACTAGAGATCAAAACAGG